>OZ025251.1:49261832-49449899 GCA_964019135.1 Arenicola marina
ATCAGGGGGGGGGGGGCGAGGCAATCCAACAAAAGCCAACATCTAACAACGGATACCTCACATTTCTTGTGAGTTAATACAACTGGGGACGGAGCGGACGGGACGAGGAGCCAGCGAGAAAACTGGACTGGACGGCAGATCCATCAGACGGACCATCGTCAGGGGATACAGGAGGAGGCAGAGCGGCACATCCTGGTCTTGGCGGCCCAGATCCATAACCCCGTCCCACGCTCCGCCATTCAGCTCTCAGGGAAAACTACAATCCTCGCGTTGAAAGGCGCACGTGGAATAAACCAGAGATCAGAAGGCTAGTTAAGCATGAAGATACTTGCTGTGTACCTTCACGAAAGCGATAAAGAAGGAGTATTTTTCGGCGGTTTACAGAGATAGAGGATTTGAAGGGATATCCGACATCAGTCGGCGTCTCTGGGAGAGATTAATGTCAGTAATCCCGGCCTTATTCACTGTGCAATAGACTTTAACTCTTATATCAAGCACTAGATTCGGGGTGAGGGGAGGGGGGGCAAAACCCTGGCTTAGGCAGTCCCATGTAGTGAGTCGATGGGATAGGGGCAACCGGTACGGGGTGAGAGGGCGAGGGGGGGGGGGGGGGGGCGGGGGGGCACAACTCTGACTAAGGCAGTCCCATATAGTGAGGCCATAGGATGGGAGCAACTGGTGATAGGGGGAAAAGTGCGTGTGTGTGGTGGGGGGGGGGGAGAGGGTAAATACCATGACGGAAAACACAATAGGCGAAGTTCAACAGAGGTCAGACGGCATCCTTTCCTGTTCTGCAGCACGCATGCCATCCGGACTACTCCATTGACCCGGGGGTGTGGGGGGGGGGGGGGGTGAAGTCAGGGGGTGACGGGGGGCAGAATCTCGGGTGTCAGAACCGGAGTTGTTAATTGGCGGAGCGCTGAGAGACGCCGGGGAAGGGCACCCTGCCCCTGGCGGCGCGGCGGGAAGTCGCCAAGTGGTGGTCGTGCGTATGAATATTAATGTGAATTATGACTGGCAGCAGGGGCGGTGATCCGCCCGGCCCGGGGGGGGGGGGGGGGGGTAGGGCAACAAGCGACCCGGGGATCGATGGCTTCAGACGACCAATGACATTGAGCTGTCCGGTCCGATAGGGATGGTTAGCCATCGTCACATCTCCCTTGTCCACTGCATCAAAGACACACGCCGTCTACCCTTACAGCTGTCCCCTCCGCGCACCCTTAATGGTAGACAGCCAATCACGGGTGGCGGCCACTGGAGTGGAGATCAATACCGTAAGACAACAGATTTGATGGGATACACGGATCACCCTATGTGTTTACCAGTAGATTGGCTCCTATGATCCAGACCCCCCCCCCCCCCAACGTGGTACACGAGGCGCACCCCTGACCCTGTCGTCAGTGGTAGGGTGCTTGGTCCAGTTGGAACCCATCTTGGCGACACCACAATGTATAGCCATAGTTGTCAAAGATCCCACGCCAGTCACCAGGTCTGACGTTGCAGTAAACACGGGGGGAGTATCACAATAAAACTAGTTCCTGGCACTGGCACGGCATGGCTGGTCCCCGTTTATACCAATCTCTCCTACACGAGACAGCCTTCCACACCCCAACCCACACCGCCTAATGGGCAGTCTCCCCGTCTCCCCGCCACTCCCGGCATCTTGTCCATGGTTAGAAGTGGCACCACGACCTCATGTCGTCACACAGCGGACGTCCCACTGAACCCGGTGGGCGCCACTTCCGCTAGCAAAAATGGCGGCACCCCCCCCCCCCGCCATCAACGGCGGGGCGGGGTGAGGGGAAGAGAGGAGAAGGGAGGGGGCTGGTTGACACAACAGAAGGTCTTCCACATGAAACCCCTCCTTTATCAACCGAACGGCACGAGCCCGGGCTATAAAACTGTAGGAGTAAGAAAACCACAGCTCGCATAATACTACCACCCACGCGCCGACTACTTCGGAACCCTATTTATTAGTAGACTGTTCAAAATAAATCTGCCATGTTGGGTGTGAGGACGTGAGCTCGACAGACGGTAGCCACTTCTCAGCGAGAGGGCTGCTGCTGCAGACTGAGTCATCCGCGCAGCATCCTGCAGCCTCCAGCCCGGCCCTCGGCAGCGCAGCAGCAGCCAAAACAGACCAAGAACTTCCCAGGCGAAGTCAATGCCTGAAATTCTACTTGCGGCGCGTTTCCGTGTTAATTGAAAGCACCTTGCGGTGTTTGCCTCTGGCAGTGCCCTCTGGCTCGTCTGGCTCTCACCCTTCATGCCGTGCTACGACCGGCGGTTCCGGGTAACGACTCCCCCCCCCCCCCCACCCCCCCGCCGGCCGGGATCAGCCTTGGCTGGGCTTGGCGCGACCAGATACCAACACCGCCGTACTTTCCTCGTATCTGTCTATCCATCCAATCTTCGCCCGCTCCTCGGCTCCAGATGACCACCAATGCCAGATGAGCGCCCAGCCTTCCTAGCGGCAGTACCCGTCAGCACGGCCAGAGATACCCCTCCCCCACTGGGCCACCATCCTCTCCGCACCACCTCCCTTGGCCACCCCCTCACCCTCCCTCCCCAGGCCACCATCCTCCACTACCAGCTCCCCATCACCCTCTCTCCCCAGCGTCTCCGCCAGAGATTACTACCGACAGATCCAGTGAATCCACACAATCCGGATCTCGCCGGGACTACTATTGCAGAGGGACTCGAGGAGTAAGCCGGAAACATGGAGCAACAGATGGAAAAGCGGAATTAGCATTTTGATCTGTTTTGGAACGTCTTTAAATTCACCTGCCGGCCACCCCCCCCCCCCCAACCCCCTTCTCTCTCTACCCATAACACCTCACTGCACATCTCCAGCACCGTTTTTAATATATGCTCCCATTCTCCAGGGCACCCCCTCTCCCCACCCTCTCCAACGGACACCCCCCGCCCATCGCCCTCTCCTCCCCCCACACCACCTCAGTTCAGATCTCCAGCACCATCGTCAATACATTCTCCCTTTCTCCAGATTAATCTGGAGTCACTTGGACAGGGAATGATCCGGACGCCATAGTTCCGGACGCGGATTCCCCTTGATCCTGGCCTGCTGTGGTCCATGGTGGACGGCGGGAGGAGCTGGCTGGCTACCCGTGCCTCAGTCTGGTTGTCATTCCATCGCAGTCACACAGCCCACAGAGCACAAAACTGGCCGACCCACGGACAGACAGACTACTGCCAGACACCGGCAGCGACCGGGCAAGGAAAATCCACAGCTCGAAAAACCGGCAGAGGGCTTCAGTTATAGCCATGCCATGCCATTAACGTGTCAGTCCTGCCTTTCAACACAACAAACTTCTGCGGTGGCTACTGTGCCAGCTGTAAGACAGCGCAAACAATCAGACCCGAGGCCAGAGCCACGAGGGACGGCATCCGTCGGTACTCAGGGAAAGTAAGGCAGCCACTTCTTTCATGGAGGCAACAGTGATGTCATAATCACAACCACACTTCGGCAGATTATGTCTTGGAATCCACAAAAACACTCGTCCATAGCCACAGCTAACAGACTCGTCAGTAGCCACAGCTAAAAGACTCGTCCATAGCCATAGCTAAAAAACTCGTCCATAGCCACAGCTAAAAGACTCGTCCATAGCCACAATTAAAAGACTCGTCCATAGCCACAGCTAAAAGACTCGTCCATAGCCACAGCTAAAAGACTCGTCCATAGCCACAGCTAAAAGACTCGTTCATAGCCACAGCTAAAGACTCGTCCATAGCCACAGCTAAAAGACTCGCCCATAGCCACGGCTAAAAGACTCGTCCATAGCCACAGCTAACAGACTCGCCAGTAGCCACAGCTAACAAGCTCGTCCATAGCCACAGCTAAACGACTCGTCCATAGCCACAGCTAAAAGACTCGTCCATAGCCACAGCTAACAGACTCGCCAGTAGCCACAGCTAACAAGCTCGTCCATAGCCACATCTAAAAGACTCGTTCATAGCCACAGCTTAAAGACTCGTCCATAGCCACAGCTAACAGACTCGTCAGTAGCCACAGCTAACAAGCTCGTTCATAGCCACAGCTAAAGAACTCGTCCATAGCCACAGCTAAAAGACTCGTCCATAGCCACAGCTAAAAGACTCGTCCATAGCCACAGCTAAAAGACTCGTCCATAGCCACAGCTAAAAGACTCGTTCATAGCCACAGCTAAAAGACTCGTCCATAGCCACAGCTAAGACTCGTCCATAGCCACAGCTAACAGACTCGTCAGTAGCCACAGCTAACAAGCTCGTCCATAGCCACAGCTAACAGACTCGTCAGTAGCCACAGTTAACAAGCTCGTCCATAGCCACAGCAAAAAGACCCGTCCATAGCCACAGCTGAAAGACCGTCCATAGCCACAGCTAAAAGACTCGTCCATAGCCACAGCTAAAAGACCCGTCCATAGCCACAGCCAAACAGCACGTGGACATCTTGAATATCGTCGCGACGATTGGTAACACAATAAAATGATGTAGTAACTCTATGAGAGCAACAAATAGACGCCGTTACTGCCACAGCGTGGAGAACCATCATGGTTGTTTGACCAATCAGAGCGAGGATCGGGTGATTGCCGGGAGCCTCGGAGTGGGGCGGTCACGAAAGCGTGTTCCACATATCCCACCATAACACATCCGGGTATCCCACAACATCCGGGCACTGGTCTGATGAAGACGGATGGCTGGGCCAACCGCTCCCGTCCCCGCCTGGTGGAGGGGTGGAGGATGGAGGGGTGGAGGGGTAGAGGGGTGGTGGAGGGGTAGGGGGTGGAGGGGTGGGGGTAGTGGGGTAGAGGGGTAGAGCGTAGAGGGGCGGGGGTAGAGGGGCGGGGGTAGAGAGGCGGGGGTAGAGGGGTAGTGGAGGGGTAGGGGGGGTAGAGGGGTGGGGGGTAGTGGGGTAGAGCGTAGAGGGCGGGGGTAGAGGGGTGGTGGAGGGGTAGGGGGGTAGAGGGGTGGGGGTAGAGGGGTGGTGGAGGGGTAGGGGGGTAGAGGGGTGGGGGTAGTGGGGTAGAGGGGTAGAGCGTAGAGGGGCGGGGGTAGAGCGTAGAGGGGCGGGGGTAGAGGGGTGGAGGGGCCTAGGAATGGAGGGGCAGAGGGTTGGGGGGTAGAGGGGTGGGGGTAGAGGGGTGGGTATAGAGGGGTGGGGATAGAGGGATGGGAGTAGAGGGGTGGGAGGGGTAGAGGGTAGGGCGAGCGCGGTATCCGGATAGTCTGACCGGTCCGAGGGTTATGGATGGGTGGGGGAGACAAATCGGGCAGGCGGCCGTAGAAGGGAGGAGGGGGGGAGGTGACCGGGAGACGCCACGGTCACGCGCCGCACGAGACTGGGTGATTAACGAGGCGAGACTAAGTTGGCCGAGAGGGGTGAGGCGGGGAGGAGTGAGGTAAGTGGTGTGGTGTGGAGGGGTCGGATAGGGTAGGATAGGGTTGACGCGATGACCAACACATGTATGAGAGGGTAGTGGGTAGTGCGTAGTGGGGGTGAGGGGCAGAGTGGGGCCCAGGGTTAGGGTACCACGGACCAGCACCCCTCCTGGCCTGGGACCACCGGGGGTTTCATGTCGAGCGGCCGTGTGTGATACTCGGCAGATGACAATGCCACAGCCTGACCTTGACCTTGGCACCGTAACCAGAAAAGTCTTCCCCGGTCGTGAGGACAACGACATCGCGCAACACCACGGCGGGGTGGGTAGGTGTGGGGGGGGGGGGGGGTGCTGTACACATGTAGCCACATACATAGCGGAGACGGACTCGAGACTGTTGAGGAGCCTGTCACAGTGACCGCCCAGGCTTCCTCCCACACGATATGACACCGCGACATTTGTTTATTCATACAATGGGCCATAAAATACATTACGGGAAGGTGTCCGCACCCTGGTAATTGCTGTACAGCGTGGCGGTCTGCCCACGAACAGTAATGGTTAGAGAGGGACGGAGGCAGGGAGGGAGGCAGGGAGGGGGGAGGGCGGGGGGCGAGTACAGAACACCCCACCGTTGTAACTAGTGCGGGAGGGGGTGAGTGTGGCGGGTTAGGGGCAGGGGGGCGCGTGGGGTTCAGGGGGCGGGGATGTGTGATATCGTTATTAATCGAGCGGTAAAGTGGACGTGACACAGGGACACGACTGGAGGGAGGAGGAGGGCACGATGGGGGGGGGAAGGGGCAAGGGGCACAGCCATCCGCCCCCAGGTGGCGCCAGCAAGCTCATTGATCTCCGGGATTCAATCCCATTGATCCGGAAAGTGGGCCGCTTTGGCTGCGCCCTGGCCTCCCCTGGCCTCCCGGTGTCTCCGCGATCGCCATCGGCGCTGGCAAATAGCTTTGCGGGGTTTACAGTGTGGTCACAACCAGAGCCTCGGGCCTGCGGCTACCGTGGCGCCAGCTGGTCCTATTGCCGCCAGCCCCTCGCTGGTCCTATTGCCGCCAGCCCCTCGCTAGTCCTATTGCCGCCAGCCCCTCGCTGGTCCTATTGCCGCCAGCCCCTCGCTGGTCCTATTGCCGCCAGCCCCTCGCTGGTCCTATTGCCGCCAGCCCCTCGCTAGTCCTATTGCCGCCAGCCCCTCGCTAGTCCTGGACACAGCTCTGGACAGCCATTCCTGTCCCATGGCCGAACAAGAGATTGATGGGAGGGAGGCGGGGGAGTGGCATGGGGGAGAGGGTTGGGGGAGGGGGATGGATGAGGGAGGTAAACTGCCAGGGGGTGACAGGGGAGGGTCAAGGCGACACAAACGGTCCCTAGTAATTGATTCTCATAGCGCTCCAAAATGTGCTTGTGACATCCACCGTCTCCTCCCCCTCCTCGCGCAGAGGTGCCAGTCCACACCTATAGCCCCAGCGTGAGATGGACACCCCCCCCCCCCTCACCATCACATGATGGACACCCCCCCCCTCCTATATCACATGATGGACCCCGTCTGTACAGACCAGGGATATCTTACTGCTCTGTCAGTTCACCGAGCAGTCTCCACGGGACCAGCCACTGCGCCCCGGTCCCATCAACTGATTGGCTCCACTTATCACCACAACTCAACTGTAGGGAGGCATCGCCAGGCGGTAGGGAGCCTCTATGTCACATGCCATCAGCGTACCCCCATCGAGCCACCATTATACCATTTCAATCATAGATGTTAAGCCTTCTAACCCACAGAGCTATGACGTCACTGCTGACAGCCCACAATAAACCTTCTTACCCACAGAGCTATGACGTAACTTCTGACAGCCCACAATAAACCTTCTTACCCACAAAGCTATGACGTCACTGCTGACAGGCTACAATAAGCCAAGCTGACCAGAGCTACCCACTGCTGACAGCCCACAACAAACCTCCTTACCCACAGAGCTATGACGTCACTACTGACAGCCCACAACAAGCCTCGTTACCCACAGAGCTATGACGTCACTGCTGACAGCCCACAACACGCCTCCTTACCCACAGAGCTATGACGTCACTACTGACAGCTCACAACAAGCCCTCTTACCTAGAGAGCTATGACGTCACTGCTGACAGCCACCAATTCCGCGGACACTGCAGACACGTACTCCTTCGGTATCCGTAGAGGCTATCAGCCGTACGTGAGCACGCGTGTTCGCAATAAGTACAAGTTATAATTCTCGGCTGGTTTGCCTTCTGTATGTATATCACTGAAACATTCCGAGAATTCTCGATAAACTGTAGTCCTCCTACCCGCTGTCCAACAACTGGTCCAGCACACGGCTCGAGGTCTCACTGACGTATAAGTCTCTGGCCTGGAGCGGGTGAAGAGACGGCAACAGATCACACTGCCAGTCGGAGTGTGAGATGAGGAGGCTGCGCGGGGAGCCAGGGAGCCAGGGCCCGGGGGGCGGGGATAGGGAGGGGGGCAGTGAGGGCCTCCTCCAGCCTCCCGCAGGCCAGCTGGCGGGCTACAGCACGGGAGAGACGGCACCGGTACTTATTGTTTATCAGAGTGGCGCTCTCAAAACTCTCTCTTAAAGCGCCGCCCGTGTAGGCCACCCACCCACCCAGCCACCCAGCCCTGTGGCTGCCCCTCCCCCGCCCCCACCCCCCGTGGCGTGGCGGCGGCCAACCTGTCCCTGGTGGTGCCGGGATACTCTTGCCAATTACCACATCCGGAGACACCACCATGTAAGATGTACTGGGCAATAAGCCTGGCGTGGTTTTACCTGGTCATTAATCCGCCACTTCCCCTGAGAGGAGAGCCATCCGTGGCCGCCACAGCCCGAGGTGGGGGGCGGGCGAGGGGGCAAAAAGTCATGAGCGGCCGGAGTGCCGAGCAAGTCCCTCTGTAGTTAGCGGGCGATGGGAGTGCGGAGTCCGCGCGGTGTCCGCCAGCGACGGCCGGAGAGGGGGGGTCGGAGGGGTGTCCGTGGTGGCGGTCCGCCAGGAGTGGGAGGCCCATTGGCCGGCCCAACAGCCATCAGAAAGCGATCAGACGACGGCCAGATTGTCCTGCGGCGTCAATCCCCGACCAACTCGCCCGTCCAGCCGTGCGTCCTTCCGCCCTGAAGCGCCGGGATCCAGGCTGGCCCGATGACTGGCGGGCAGGGCGCTGCGCCCGCTGCATCCGCTTCAGGGATCCAGGGATCCAGAGAGAATGGAAGCGCCGAGGATCCGGAGTGAAGTATCCCGCACCACGACCGCCGCAGCCAGAATCCGTCCTCTCCCCGTCGCCTTCTTCCTTCCTGCCAGGCGCCGAGCAGCCCCCGAGTCCAGCCAACTAAGCGGCAGCGAGCGGCACGTCAACTTGGCGGCTCTGTCTGTCTGTGTGTCTGTGCGGCTGTCGGTCTGTGTGTGGGTCTGGCAGGCCGGGGAGGCGGGAGGGAGGGGGGGGGGGGAGGCGGGGGGTCAGCGGGCGGCCCCTCTCGGAGCGGCAAACTTCCCCACTAGGGGGGTGGGGGGGTGGGACAGGGCGACCTCGCTCCAATTTGGCGATATGGGTTCAGCCGAGGCCTGCGAGATGGCGGAACAGGGGTAAGCTAAGAGGGGGGGTGCCAAGTAGGGTAAGCCAAGAGGGGTGGTGCCAAGAGGGGAGCGCCAAGAGAAGGGCGCGGAAGGCTATCTACGGATCGGGGAAGTGAGAGGGGGTGAATGGGGCAATAGTCACTGGAGCAACCCCCGCCATGCGAGTTCAGGGGTGGTAGGGTTGGGTGAGGGTGTGTCGGTGTGTGGGCAGAGTAGGGGGTTAGTGTGGGTGGTGGGGGGGGGGGGTGCCCCCGGGCCCCGCGCGGTGTCCCCCAGGCGGGGACCCAGGCGAGGCTATTGGCGGCCATCGCTGGGTCCCTGGGTCCAGAATTGGTTCCTCTCTGTCTGACTGAATGACTGCCAGACTCCGGAGGGGGACGGGGGCAGGATGACGGGGGGGGGGGGATGAGGGGGGCAGAGCCCCAAGTGGGACAGTAACGCTTGCCCACATACCACTAACAGAAATCAATAGGGAAGCGTCACGCCACAGCGGTGCGGAGGGCCGCGGTGCGGCGGGCAGGGGAACTAGGGCGCTCAGACGGACGTGGGGTCTCATAAGCCGCCACTGTCCCCCGGTAAGGAGTTGCGGGGGGGGGGGGAAGAAACTAGGGGGAGAAAAAGGGGTTGGGGGGGTTGAGGTTTTGAGAGCTTACCAGGGTCGCACATTTCCGTCATTGAGCCCCAGCAGAGGGGGGTAGCGTGCAGTAGAGGGTGAGAGCGACAAGGGGGGGGGGGGGGTACCGGTGGCTGTCCCATCCCACCGCGACACATCTTGCCGACACACTTAGCGCTCTCCGCGTCCCGCCCCAGGGGGTGCAGTACACGACGCGGCCACCAGGGGCGCTCACACAGTGGAAACTTGGATAAAACACTCCTCCATTTCACGGTTTATGAGCCGTGTGTTGGCGGGATGGGAAGTGAGGGAATACGGTGGGGGGGGGGGGGGGCAACAAGTTATATATAAAATTAATTATATAACCCGCACCAGCACCACGTGACCCCCTACCCCGCCGTGAATGACGTCATAAAAAACCACTAATGTGGGTTCCGCCAGACAGACTCCACACCCCAGCGCGTCTCCCTCAGAGTGCAAATAGCGTTAATATGCTCGCAAAATAACCAACATATCATTATGTCTAATATTCGCAGCAATCCTCACCTTAAATATGACTAAATGTTAAACACACATCAACGCATCACACAACCGGACGTGACGCTATCTCAGCCTCGTTATGGGACGTGACGCTATTTCAGCCTCGTTATGGGACGTGACGTCATCATTGTCTCATGACTGAGTATTTGACCATGGTGTATGTATATTGCAAGTGGTCCAAGCCAGACCTCGGGTTATCATAAGATGGACCCATGATCCCTTGCCCATTGGGACATACTTCCCACGGGCCTTGCTGATGCAGACATAACCGCCATTACGGCATAACAAGTGACCACACTCAGACACTGGCTCAACCGACACACAGCTCTACAGGCATAAACCACCATCGGCCAAAAGAACCTCAAGTCATATAAAAAAAACGATCATGGGATACAATCATCTGTGTCATTGACGCCCCCCCCCCCCCGGGACGCTAACAGAGCCACACGCCAAGTCGCCTTAGCGGTGAAGACTATTTCTGGTGGTGGTCTCCCAAGGATGAAAACGCCTCACAATGGGGGATGGGATGGGGTGAGGTGGGAGTGGGGCGGGGGGCGGGGGGGGGGGCGGGGGTGAAGGCACCGTCAACCCCTTGACCGGCCCGGTCCGTCTCATCCGGGCATCAGTGGCCTCTTACCGGTCTTCACCGTCACCCTCGCTGGCCGCCACGTGGTCGTTACAACGGCTGCAGCAGTGAGTCGTCTTAACGTCCCCACCCCCTCCCCCTACACCACCCTTAGTCCCCCTCCCTTCACCCCGTATATCTCTCTCTCTCTATTCACCCAGCGTCCTTCTTTCACGACGCCTGCCATCCAATTACTTCCATCACAGAAATCTCTCCGTTGTGATCGTCAAAACACTTCCGCGGATAAACAGAGCGGGCGAGAGAGGAAGAAAGAAGGGCAAAATGTACCTTTTTTTGTCAAAGAGATCCGAGGGGCAGACCAACTGTAATTGCGTACAATTGTATCTATAAAAGGCCGCTGAATAGGTCTGTGGTGAATGGCCCAGTCACATCGGGATAAGATTGTACCCACAGTCCCCGCAATGGTCGCGACAAACAGCGATGGCGGCGAAATAACTAAGGGGAGGCTGGTGGTGTGATACCTAAAGGAAGGTTAACGGTTTGATACCGAAGGAAGTTTGGCGCGACACTGGAAGGGACGTTGGCGATCATGACAAACTACCAGAAGTGATTGTTTGCTGTCGTTGGGACATGTAAGATAGAATGACTGATACCCTCCTGTCCATTGTCGTGACAAGGATGAAGACAGATGGAAGCTTTGGTCAATCCCTTAGTAATAATAGCTGCCGAGCGTTCGGAATACATTATTTGTCGTTTAGTGAGAAATTTCGTTTCACTAAAGTGACAATAATTCAATGATCGCAACATCACTGTTATCACTGCGAGTGGCTCCCCAGCAGATATTAAACTCGCACTGGACTGAAGTGAAGTTGTACCAAGAGCGACAAGAACTCAAATCACGGGGAGACCGAGGTGAGTCCCGAGGGAGGGGGGAATCAGAAAAAAATGGTTTCTATTTTGGATTAAGGCGAACCGTTTATTGTTACCATTGGGAGGGAGAGAGGGCGAGAGGGGGTAGGGGGGGTGGGGGAGGGGTCGCCCGGTACACCGCGGTCTGCGCACGCCACGTGCCACGTGCGCCCTCTAGCGGCGCTCCACAGCCCCTCCACTCCTCACGCGCTTTTATTCCACTCTCCTCCCGCCAGCGCCGCCTGGCGGTCGATAAGTTCATTACGCCGCGTTAATAACGGCCAATAAATTGAGCGAGCGACAATCACCGGCACGGAAGTGACGTCAACAACACTCGGCCTCATCGCAGCGCCCTCAAGCGGACGAAATGGCGGGGTTTCTAAGGTCGAGGAAGGTCACGGAAGAAGGCGCAACACCGACAGAGTGCATCCGAAGTACAGACTGACCCGGGGATGACAGCCCGTGGTGGGGTCTTCAACGTTAGTATCATTGCGACCTACTTCACCAGTTAAAGACTTACAGGATTAAAGGTATAGGGCCACCCCGAGACTCACAAAACACCCCCATTACCAATCGTCTGGCAAGGACATGGCCTCCGTGCTGGTGCCACCCCACACACAGTCCCCACAGCTGTCGTGGCCCCACCCAAGGCGGGGAGGACGAGCCGCCCTCACGTGTATACTAGGCCTGAACCCCCAGTCACAACCCCATACCACGCTCATCGTACAGTGGCGCCATCTTAAGGGGAAAATAGTATCAATACGACGCCGGTCACCTCTTGACCCCCACCCAGAGTGCACCCCCCTGTGCCATGGAACCACCCCCCGTCTCCCGCCCCTTAACGACTTCATCCAGTAGATTTCTCGGACGCCTGTGCCCTTCCCCCCCCCACCCCCCTCCCGGTCTATCATCCTTGTCGCCATCTCGCCTACGGTCGGACAAACCAAGCCAGCGGCAAGGAGAACCTCTTCAGTGCGGATCAATCAAAGTCGTTTGTGATCCCGGCGCCAAACTTAATTAGGGCGCGATTCCCCAGATATAAGCACCCCCCCCCCCCTCGCACACACCTCAGCCACACATTGCCGACGCCTCCAATGGGGAGTGGGAGGCGCCCAAGAGACAGTTCACCCAGCTGGCCGGGCAATAGGAGTGGAGTGGGGGTGGGGGTGGGGGGTATGGCACAACAGTAGCGCCCTCTCTGGCGGCACTAGGGATGGCAATAGAGGGTCGCATTGGGAGGGAGGTAGGAGGGGGGGGGGCGCATAGGGAGTCGTGAGCACTGGGAGGAGAGCCACAACGTCGCCGTCGCTATGGGAGAAACCCGCAGCCTCACAATGGCCACTACGCCGGGCAATGAAAGGCCCACAGCCTATTAACTGCGGGACTCCTCTATCGTCGACCAATGATGGCCGCTGAGCCTATTAACCGCGGACCGTGTCCGGCACGACGTCCTCGGGGTGAGAGCTCCTCCCCCCCCCCCCCCCCCGGTACCCTGACCGCTGGCCAGTCCTGGCGGCGGCGCGGGTCTAACGCGGTCCCCTGGCGCCGATCACCGCCACAATTACGCCTTCTGACAGTGGCAGAACGGAGCTAATTGGCGACCCCTACACGGGGACTCGTAGACCTCTCAAACCCAATCATCGACAGCCACCCATCGATCGCCCCCCCCACCCCCCGGTGCCCCCCCCCCCACCAGTTTTATTCCTCCGTCACACATTAAAACCATCAGACCAACACGGGGAAGCCCGGGATGGCGTGTAATCTGGAAAATCGCGAGGGCTGTGTGCTCTATCGCGTCTTCCCGTCATATATTTCTCCGCGGGGGTATAACATCTCTATGAAGCGACCAGTATCTCTAGGTAATAGGCCCCCGGGGACCCCGGCCGGTAATGGCAATAAACAAGCGAAGATTATCTTTGAAGTTTTGTGGAATGTAAAAAACGAGGTGATACAGACGAGACTGAATATTGGAGCAGCAACGGGCAAACAAGAAGCGACAATTTGGCCAGGCTGATCACTTCCGGTATGACGCAACAATGGGCCTCGCGCCGAAGTGGACAAATGGGATAATATGTGGTGCCCATGTTATACATCAAATGAGGTATCTATGGCTGATACCATAAAGAACATGACGCATAACTGCATAACGTCAGTGCCAAGCACCCACCCCTCAATAATCACAAGTTTGTGTCGCACAGGACAATGGGATCTCCTGTCCACAGACCAGCGTGTCGGCTACCTCCCTAAGGTGTATGGCAATGCCACTGTAGCTATCGGCTACCTCCCTAAGGTGTATGGCAATGCCACTGTAGCTATCGGCTACCTCCCTAAGGTGTATGGCAATGCCACTGTAGCTATCGGCTACCTCCCTAAGGTGTATGGCAATGCCACTGTAGCTATCGGCTACCTCCCTAAGATGTATGGCAATGCCACTGTAGCTATCGGCTACCTCCCTAAGATGTATGACAATGCCACTGTAGCTATCGGCTACCTCCCTAAGATGTATGACAATGCCACTGTAGCTATCGCCTACCTCCCTAAGATGTATGGCAATGCCACTGTAGCTATCGGCTACCTCCCTAAGATGTATGACAATGCCACTGTAGCTATCGCCTACCTCCCTAAGATGTATGGCAATGCCACTGTAGCTATCGGCTACCTCCCTAAGGTGTATGGCAATGCCACTGTAGCTATCGGCTACCTCCCTAAGGTGTATGGCAATGCCACTGTAGCTATCGGCTACCTCCCTAAGGTGTATGGCAATGCCACTGTAGCTATCGGCTACCTCCCTAAGGTGTATGGCAATGCCACTGTAGCTATCGGCTACCTCCCTAAGATGTATGGCAATGCCACTGTAGCTATCGGCTACCTCCCTAAGATGTATGACAATGCCACTGTAGCTATCGGCTACCTCCCTAAGATGTATGGCAATGCCACTGTAGCTATCGGCTACCTCCCTAAGATGTATGACAATGCCACTGTAGCTATCGCCTACCTCCCTAAGATGTATGGCAATGCCACTGTAGCTATCGGCTACCTCCCTAAGATGTATGACAATGCCACTGTAGCTATCGGCTACCTCCCTAAGATGTATGGCAATGCCACTGTAGCTATCGGCTACCTCCCTAAGATGTATGACAATGCCACTGTAGCTATCGGCTACCTCCCTAAGATGTATGGCAATGCCACTGTAGCTATCGGCTACCTCCCTAAGATGTATGGCAATGCCACTGTAGCTATCGGCTACCTCCCTAAGATGTATGACAATGCCACTGTAGCTATCGACTACCTCCCTAAGATGTATGACAATGCCACTGTAGCTATCGGCTACCTCCCTAAGATGTATGGCAATGCCACTGTAGCTATCGGCTACCTCCCTAAGATGTATGGCAATGCCACTGTAGCTATCGGCTACCTCCCTAAGATGTATGGCAATGCCACTGTAGCTATCGGCTACCTCCCTAAGGTGTATGGCAAAGCCACTGTAGCTATCGGCTACCTCCCTAAGGTGTATGGCAAAGCCACTGTAGCTATCGGCTACCTCCCTAAGCTGTATGGCAATGCCACTGTAGCTATCGGCTACCTCCCTAAGATGTATGGCAATGCCACTGTAGCTATCGGCTACCTCCCTAAGATGTATGGCAAAGCCACTGTAGCTATCGGCTACCTCCCTAAGGTGTATGGCAAAGCCACTGTAGCTATCGGCTACCTCCCTAAGCTGTATGGCAATGCCACTGTAGCTATCGGCTACCTCCCTAAGATGTATGGCAATGCCACTGTAGCTATCGGCTACCTCCCTAAGATGTATGGCAATGCCACTGTAGCTATCGGCTACCTCCCTAAGCTGTATGGCAATGCCACTGTAGCTATCGGCTACCTCCCTAAGGTGTATGGCAATGCCACTGTAGCTATCGGCTACCTCCCTAAGATGTATGGCAATGCCACTGTAGCTATCGGCTACCTCCCTAAGATGTATGGCAATGCCACTGTAGCTATCGGCTACCTCCCTAAGCTGTATGGCAATGCCACTGTAGCTATCGGCTACCTCCCTAAGGTGTATGGCAATGCCACTGTAGCTATCGGCTACCTCCCTAAGGTGTATGGCAACGCCACTGTAGCTATCGGCTACCTCCCTAAGATGTATGGCAATGCCACTGTAGCTATCGGCTACCTCCCTAAGGTGTATGGCAACGCCACTGTAGCTATCGGCTACCTCCCTAAGATGTATGGCAATGCCACTGTAGCTATCGGCTACCTCCCTAAGATGTATGGCAATGCCACTGTAGCTATCGGCTACCTCCCTAAGATGTATGGCAATGCCACTGTAGCTATCGGCTACCTCCCTAAGATGTATGGCAACGCCACTGTAGCTATCGGCTACCTCTCTAAGATGTATGGCAATGCCACTGTAGCTATCGGCTACCTCCCTAAGATGTATGGCAATGCCACTGTAGCTATCGGCTACCTCCCTAAGATGTATGGCAATGCCACTGTAGCTATCGGCTACCTCCCTAAGATGTATGGCAATGCCACTGTAGCTATCGGCTACCTCCCTAAGATGTATGGCAATGCCACTGTAGCTATCGGCTACCTCCCTAAGATGTATGGCAATGCCACTGTAGCTATCGGCTACCTCCCTAAGATGGATGGCAACGCCACTGCAGCTATCGGCTACCTCCCTAAGATGTATGGCAATGCCACTGTAGCTATCGGCTACCTCCCTAAGATGTATGGCAACGCCACTGTAGCTATCGGCTACCTCTCTAAGATGTATGGCAATGCCACTGTAGCTATCGGCTACCTCCCTAAGATGTATGGCAATGCCACTGTAGCTATCGGCTACCTCCCTAAGATGTATGGCAATGCCACTGTAGCTATCGGCTACCTCCCTAAGATGTATGGCAATGCCACTGTAGCTATCGGCTACCTCCCTAAGATGTATGGCAATGCCACTGTAGCTATCGGCTACCTCCCTAAGATGTATGGCAATGCCACTGTAGCTATCGGCTACCTCCCTAAGATGTATGGCAATGCCACTGTAGCTATCGGCTACCTCCCTATGATGTATGGCAATGCCACTGTAGCTATCGGCTACCTCCCTAAGATGTATGGCAATGCCACTGTAGCTATCGGCTACCTCCCTAAGATGTATGGCAATGCCACTGTAGCTATCGGCTACCTCCCTAAGATGTATGGCAATGCCACTGTAGCTATCGGCTACCTCCCTAAGATGTATGGCAATGCCACTGTAGCTATCGGCTACCTCCCTAAGATGTATGGCAATGCCACTGTAGCTATCGGCTACCTCTCTAAGATGTATGGCAACGCCACTGTAGCTATCGGCTACCTCCCTAAGATGTATGGCAATGCCACTGTAGCTATCGGCTACCTCCCTAAGATGTATGGCAACGCCACTGTAGCTATCGGCTACCTCTCTAAGATGTATGGCAATGCCACTGTAGCTATCGGCTACCTCCCTAAGATGTATGGCAATGCCACTGTAGCTATCGGCTACCTCCCTAAGATGTATGACAATGCCACTGTAGCTATCGGCTACCTCCCTAAGATGTATGGCAATGCCACTGTAGCTATCGGCTACCTCCCTAAGATGTATGGCAATGCCACTGTAGCTATCGGCTACCTCCCTAAGATGTATGGCAATGCCACTGTAGCTATCGGCTACCTCTCTAAGATGTATGACAATGCCACTGTAGCTATCGGCTACCTCCCTAAGATGTATGGCAATGCCACTGTAGCTATCGGCTACCTCCCTAAGATGTATGGCAATGCCACTGTAGCTATCGGCTACCTCTCTAAGATGTATGACAATGCCACTGTAGCTATCGGCTACCTCCCTAAGATGTATGGCAATGCCACTGTAGCTATCGGCTACCTCCCTAAGATGTATGGCAAAGCCACTGTAGCTATCGGCTACCTCCCTAAGATGTATGGCAATGCCACTGTAGCTATCGGCTACCTCTCTAAGATGTACGACAACGCCACTGTAGCTATCGGCTACCTCCCTAAGATGTATGGCAATGCCACTGTAGCTATCGGCTACCTCCCTAAGATGTATGGCAATGCCACTGTAGCTATCGGCTACCTCTCTAAGATGTACGACAACGCCACTATAGCTATCGGCTACCTCCCTAAGATGTATGGCAATGCCACTGTAGCTATCGGCTACCTCCCTAAGATGTATGGCAATGCCACTGTAGCTATCGGCTACCTCCCTAAGATGTATGGCAATGCCACTGTAGCTATCGGCTACCTCCCTAAGATGTATGGCAATGCCACTGTAGCTATCGGCTACCTCCCTAAGATGTATGGCAATGCCACTGTAGCTATCGGCTACCTCCCTAAGATGTATGGCAATGCCACTGTAGCTATCGGCTACCTCCCTAAGATGTATGGCAATGCCACTGTAGCTATCGGCTACCTCCCTAAGATGTATGGCAATGCCACTGTAGCTATCGGCTACCTCCCTAAGATGTATGGCAAAGCCACTGTAGCTATCGGCTACCTCCCTAAGATGTATGGCAATGCCACTGTAGCTATCGGCTACCTCCCTAAGATGTATGGCAATGCCACTGTAGCTATCGGCTACCTCCCTAAGATGTATGACAATGCCACTGTAGCTATCGGCTGCCTCCCTAAGATGTATGGCAATGCCACTGTAGCTATCGGCTACCTCCCTAAGATGTATGGCAATGCCACTGTAGCTATCGGCTACCTCCCTAAGATGTATGGCAACGCCACTGTAGCTATCGGCTACCTCCCTAAGATGTATGGCAATGCCACTGTAGCTATCGGCTACCTCCCTAAGATGTATGGCAATGCCACTGTAGCTATCGGCTACCTCCCTAAGATGTATGGCAATGCCACTGTAGCTATCGGCTACCTCCCTAAGATGTATGGCAATGCCACTGTAGCTATCGGCTACCTCCCTAAGATGTATGGCAAAGCCACTGTAGCTATCGGCTACCTCCCTAAGATGTACGACAACGCCACTGTAGCTATCGGCTACCTCCCTAAGATGTATGGCAATGCCACTGTAGCTATCGGCTACCTCCCTAAGATGTATGGCAATCCCACTGTAGCTATCGGCTACCTCCCTAAGATGTATGGCAAAGCCACTGTAGCTATCGGCTACCTCCCTAAGATGTATGGCAAAGCCACTGTAGCTATCGGCTACCTCCCTAAGATGTATGGCAATGCCACTGTAGCTATCGGCTACCTCCCTAAGATGTATGACAATGCCACTGTAGCTATCGGCTACCTCCCTAAGATGTATGGCAACGCCACTGTAGCTATCGGCTACCTCCCTAAGATGTATGGCAACGCCACTGTAGCTATCGGCTACCTCCCTAAGATGTATGGCAACGCCACTGTAGCTATCGGCTACCTCCCTAAGATGTATGGCAATGCCACTGTAGCTATCGGCTACCTCCCTAAGATGTATGGCAATGCCACTGTAGCTATCGGCTACCTCCCTAAGATGTATGGCAATGCCACTGTAGCTATCGGCTACCTCCCTAAGATGTATGGCAATGCCACTGTAGCTATCGGCTACCTCCCTAAGATGTATGGCAATGCCACTGTAGCTATCGGCTACCTCTCTAAGATGTACGACAACGCCACTGTAGCTATCGGCTACCTCCCTAAGATGTATGGCAATGCCACTGTAGCTATCGGCTACCTCCCTAAGATGTACGACAACGCCACTGTAGCTATCGGCTACCTCCCTAAGATGTATGGCAATGCCACTGTAGCTATCGGCTACCTCTCTAAGATGTACGACAACGCCACTGTAGCTATCGGCTACCTCCCTAAGATGTATGGCAATGCCACTGTAGCTATCGGCTACCTCTCTAAGATGTACGACAACGCCACTGTAGCTATCGGCTACCTCCCTAAGATGTATGACAATGCCACTGTAGCTATCGGCTACCTCCCTAAGATGTATGGCAATGCCACTGTAGCTATCGGCTACCTCCCTAACATGTATGGCAATGCCACTGTAGCTATCGGCTACCTCCCTAAGATGTATGGCAATGCCACTGTAGCTATCGGCTACCTCCCTAAGATGTATGGCAATGCCACTGTAGCTATCGGCTACCTCCCTAAGATGTATGGCAATGCCACTTTAGCTATCGGCTACCTCCCTAAGATGTATGGCAATGCCACTGTAGCTATCGGCTACCTCCCTAAGATGTATGGCAATGCCACTGTAGCTATCGGCTACCTCCCTAAGATGTATGGCAATGCCACTTTAGCTATCGGCTACCTCCCTAAGATGTATGGCAATGCCACTGTAGCTATCGGCTACCTCCCTAAGATGTATGGCAATGCCACTGTAGCTATCGGCTACCTCCCTAAGATGTATGGCAACGCCACTGTAGCTATCGGCTACCTCCCTAAGATGTATGGCAACGCCACTGTAGCTATCGGCTACCTCCCTAAGATGTATGGCAACGCCACTGTAGCTATCGGCTACCTCCCTAAGATGTATGGCAACGCCACTGTAGCTATCGGCTACCTCCCTAAGATGTATGGCAATGCCACTGTAGCTATCGGCTACCTCCCTAAGATGTATGGCAACGCCACTGTAGCTATCGGCTGCCTCCCGATCTATGGCCAGATTTTTAATATGACCACCAGTCGAGGTGGACATCTGTACAATGTCACTGAACATCTCCAACACAGATGGCGATCGCTCGTGTAGCCTTCCCCGTCCTCCTTCCACCCGCAGACACCTGCCCACATGCGGGTAGAACCCCCGACCACCCCGAACCCCTGGCCAGGAGACACTAACAGATAGAGGAGCGGCCAGCTACGGCGGCCAGACGGGGAGACACAGCTACATGAAAGGCACGGAGAGACCACAAGAGGCGAGGGGAGGAGATTACAGATAGCACGAGGAGGAACGACAGCTGTGTGAGGGACATGAAGCAGATACACGGAGTGACGGACCAGGAGACAAGAGGTCAGAACACAGAGCCGGCACCCACTGGTCTGAGCCGGCATCCACTGGTCTGAGCCGGCACCCACTGGTCTGAGCCGGCACCCACTGGTCTGAGCCGGAACCCACTGGTCTGAGCCGGCACCCACTGGTCTGAGCCGGCACCCACTGGTCTGTGGCGGCACCCACTGGTCTGCGGAGGTCACACGTGTTCAAGGTCCCTCCGCGATACGCAGACCATCCACGCCGTCACTACTGGCCACTTCCGGTTCCGGTTATCGGAGATGGCTCTTAAATCCGGGCTTTGAGGCGCGGTGTCGAGAGGAGGGGGAAAGGGAGGGAGGGCGGGGGAAAGGGAGGGAGGGAGGGCGGGAGGGAAGGGAGGGAGGGAGGGCGGGAGGGAAGGGGGGCGGGGGGGAGGGGGGGGGGAGGGAGGAGCGGACGTGCCAACGTGGTGTGCGGTCCCGTCACAGACTCCACGAGGCAAATATTGTTACGCACGCTGCGCAAACACGTCTCTGGAACGGTCGCTGCGGCCCACCGCCGGGGCCTCCACCGCCGGGGCCTCCACCGCCGGGGCCTCCACCGGGACGGGCGGCGGTCAGGTTTAAACGGTCACGGAACTTTTTTTGTTCGGTGGAGGTAGAGGGTGTATGAAGAAGCGGGTGACATTGGACGTTGGGTAGGGAGATGGGGGTAGGGAGATGGGGGCAGGGGGGATGAGGTAAGGGGGATGAGGGTAGGAGGACGAGGGTGAGGGGATGAGGGTAGGGGAATGGGGGTAGGGGGATGAGGGTAGGGGGAGGAGGCTAGGGGGATGAGGGTAGGGGGATGAGGGCAGGGGGGACGAGGGTAGGGGGATGAGGGTAGGGGGATGAGGGTAGGGGGATGAGGGTAGGGGGATGAGGTTAGGGGGGTGAGGGTAGGGGGACGAGGGTGAGGGGATGAGGGTAGGGGAATGAGGGTAGGGGGGACGAGGGTAGGGGGATGAGGGTAGGGTGATGAGGGTAAGGGGATGAGGGTAGGGGAATGGGGGTAGGGGAGATGGGGGCAGGGGAATGAGGGTAGGGAGATGGGGGCAGGGGGATGAGGTAAGGGGGATGAGGGTAGGGGGACGAGGGTAGGGGGATGAGGGTAGGGGGACGAGGGTAGGGGGGATGAAGGTAGGCGGGATGAGGGTAGGGGGATGAGGGTAGGGGGGATGAGGGTAGGGGGATGAGGATAGGGGGACGAGGGTAAGGGGGACGAGGGTAAGGGGGGTGAGGGTAAGGTTAGGGGGACGAGGGTAGGGGGATGAGGGTAGGGAGACGAGGGTAGGGGGGACGAGAGGTAGGGGGACGAGGGTAGGGGGATGAGGGTATGGAGGTGAGGGTAAGGGGGATGGCATAGGCGTGAATGCCACCGATTTAGCAATCCCATTTGATTTACTTGTGCTTATCCAGCGCCAAAAGTGATCGAAGTTATTCCGAAAGAAATATATCAGGTCAGTCAAAAGCTACTTCTATCGGAAATGAGCCTGGGCTGAAGGGGTTCTGTGCTGAGACGGTCCTGGTTATCCAGTGCGGCAGGAAAAACCACGATCAAACAACCAATTACCACCGATATTAGATTTATGGCTCACAATGATAAAACACGATAATAAACATCGATTCTACAATGTTTGATTGCAGCTAACAAGCAGACATAAAATTCAAACACACCCAGATTTAGCATAGCTCCATCACAGAGGTACTGCTGGGGCAATAGACGGGCTCTGGGTGAACCAAAAAGTAACCTCAGTTTGCCTTGCCACCTTTAATTACTAAGCAACGGCCCCGGCAACGGCAGGCCGGGCCTCTCTGGTACCATCCCTTCAGGCCGCGTCACCCCGGACGCCCAGCGTAGTCCTTGCCTGCACAGAGGCGGCCCGAAACACCCATTCCTTTCATCGACATAGACGGGTGATGGTTCATTAATCCGCCTAACGTGGGCGCATGGCGTGATGTATCGTCGGTGTGACATTAAGAGACCGTCGCGCACTTATAAACACTGGGCACGACTCGACGTCAGGCCGATCCACCCGCTTGTCGCTCATGGAGGCACGGAGTCGATCAACTAGTCCCGACCCACGTCCTGATCCCCTTTTATGTTACTCCTGATCTTGGTCCTGATCTTGGTCCTGATCTTAGTCCTGATCCCAGTCATGTCCCCAGTTTTGATCCCAGTTCTGACCCAATCCTGACCGCAGTCCTAGTCCTGATCCCAGTCATGAACCCTGTCCTGATCCCAGTCATGTCCCCAGTTTTGATCCCAGGCCTGATCCCAGTCCTGATCCCAGACTCCCAGACCTCGTGCAGCTACGACAAAGCAAAAAGGTCCCAAGGCCACCAGACTGATCCCTGAAGTAAGTAGGTGTCTGCACGACGGGCTCCGTGACTCCCAATGTCCCGCCAGAGTAGCGTCTCCCCACAGCCACACCCAACAGCACGATAACTCACCCCGCCCCCCACCCCCACCCCACCCAACAGCTGGACAAGCCCCCCGCCCCCTGTACTGCTCGACCCACCATCCTACACAACTACTGGCAAGGACATCGCTGTAGTTTCACCCTATTCACGTCTTACACCCTTGCCCGGCCTAACCCCACCCCTTCCTTGTCATACACCCTTGCCCTGCCTGACCCCCACCCCTTCCATGTCCTACACCCTGGCCCTGTCTGACCCCACCCCTTCTATGTCCTACACCCTGGCCCTGTCTGACCCCCACCCCTTCTATGTCCTACACCCTGGCCCTGCCTAACCCCAACCCTTCCATGTCCTACACCCTGGCCCTGTCTGACCCCCACCCCTTCCATGTCCTACACCCTTGCCCTTCCTGACCCCCACCCCTTCCATTTCCTACACCCTTGCCCTTCCTGACCCTCACCCCTTCCATGTCCTACACCCTGGCCCTGTCTGACCCCCACCCCTTCCATGTCCTACACCCTTGCACAGCCTGACCCCCACCCCTTCCATGTCCTACACCCTGGCCCTGTCTGACCTCCACCCCTTCCATGTCCTACACCCTTGCCCTTCCTGACCCCACCCCTTCCATGTCCTACACCCTTGCACAGCCTGACCCCCACCCCTTCCATGTCCTACACCCTGGCCCTGTCTGACCCCCACCCCTTCCATGTCCTACACCCTTGCCCTTCCTGACCCCCACCCCTTCCATTTCCTACACCCTTGCCCTTCCTGACCCCCACCCCTTCCATGTCCTACACCCTTGCCCTTCCTGACCCTTACCCCTTCCATGTCCTACACCCTTGCCCTGCCTGACCCCCACCCCTTCCTGTCCTACACCCTACAGGCCTTCCCCCACTCTCACCCCACCCTGTCCGGGAGCGGACCGCCGGCGACACCCGGCTGCGAGGCGACCTCTGGCGGCGTCTGATCCTGTCCAGATAAGGCGGCGGCGGCGCCCCCCCCCCCCCCCCCCCACCTCCCTCCAGGCTCCCCCCATTCCTCCCCAACCCAATCACACACGCTTCTTCATCTTGTGCTGTGCCAGCAAATCACTGGATATTATTCCATATTTGTGTCCCTATGGGTGGCTGTGCTACTCCCACCCCATCCCCCCGCTGCCTGGCGCCACCCCTGGCGCGGCGCGTCTTCATCTCCCTCTTGCTTCCCGACAGTGGCGGTCAGTGCGCCGATCAATAGAGACAACAACCAATAAGACTTGGGGACTTGGGCAAAGCAATCCACGACTGACCCAGGGACTGACGCAACAACCCTGTCATCTACACGGCAGGAGTCTATGAACCCGAGAGTGGGGTCGAGGGGGTGGAGGGGGGTGGCGGGGTGTGGAGGGAGGTGGAGGGGGTGACGTGGGGTGGAGGGGTGGTACAGTAGGGATACGTCTTGCCTAATCATACCCCAGCAGTTCGATGGGTAATAAGAAGAACCCTTCCACGTCCGCCCACTGCCCCTACATACCATGGTATGGTAAACGTCCGCCCACTGCCCATACATACCATGGTATGGTAAACGTCCGCCCACTGCCCATACATACCATGGTATGGTAAACGTCCGCCCACTGCCCATACATACCATGGTATGGTAAACGTCCGCCCACTGCCCATACATACCATGGTATGGTAAACGTCCGCCCACTGCCCATACATACCATGGTATGGTAAACGTCCTCCCACTGCCCATACATACCATGGTATGGTAAACGTCCGCCCATTGCTCCTACATACCATGGTATGGTAAACGTCCGCCCACTGCCCATACATACCATGGTATGGTAAACGTCCGCCCACTGCCCATACATACCATGGTATGGTAAACGTCCGCCCACTGCTCCTACATACCATGGTATGGTAAACGTCCGCCCACTGCCCATACATACCATGGTATGGTAAACGTCCGCCCACTGCCCATACATACCATGGTATGGTAAACGTCCGCCCACTGCCCATACATACCATGGTATGGTAAACGTCCGCCCACTGCCCATACATACCATGGTATGGTAAACGTCCGCCCACTGCTCCTACATACCATGGTATGGTAAACGTCCGCCCACTGCCCATACATACCATGGTATGGTAAACGTCCGCCCACTGCTCCTACATACCATGGTATGGTAAACGGGGACGGCATTGATACCAAAAGCGATCGATCTTGTATTACCAAATGTCCTTCAACCACTTTACGAATTTTAAAAGGAAGCGTCCACCACTTTACAGCCAGGAACGATGTACCACTTCGTTAAAGGAACCTTTAACCAATTGACATCTTACGGACTTGAGCTTTGCTGAGTGTTCCAGACGGACCGGGGTGGGGACAGTAGCGGGGGGTGGGGGACGGCGAGGCATGGCGACGGCGGGGGTGGGGGGAGGGGGGTCTCCAAGCTTGTCGGGGAGAAGACGGACATCACGCCAGAAGCAGAAGAAAATCAAAGATTTCGCAAGGCAATAAGATGACAGCGATGTCTGGAGTCGCCATGGAGACCATACCCACCCCCAGGTAGCCATGGACACCATACCCACCCCCAGGTATCCGTGAAGACGCCAGACGGAACCGGATGAAGGCGACATACTTATAGTTTAAATGACTTAAATCAGGAAGTACGAGACGAGAGAGGGCGCTGCGGAGAGTGGTGTCCCCCTGGTGGCGGGGACCCGCAAGATGACAGGGTCAGCATCCCCGTCTGACCGCCGGGGATCCATCAGGCCTTGGGGGGGGGGGGCGGGGGGGCGGGCGGCGGTGGGGGGGGGGGTGATCCTGAAAGATCCCGATTGGAGTCACGAAGGTCAGTAGCTGCATGATTGCTACAAGCAGGGAGAGTCGGGTGAGGGACTGAGGGTGGAGCGGGTGGCCAGGGTACCGATTGCCACGTCCCACGTCCGCTGAAGGAAATATACCTGCCATTTCAACAGGAAAAATCTAAAATAAATAAGTCAAATAAAAGATAATGTAATATTCAACTACGAAAGCCACAGCAACATCCCTTGTTATCTACTCAAATAAAGACCGTATTATTGTTACAGGGGAATCTGCTTCCACGAGAGGGCCATATACCCATCAATGAAAAAGTAAATACGTAGTGAAATTGCTCCTCTCGGGATCACTCACAGTGCAAAAAGATACACTTGAGAGCGAAATGGCTTCCGAAATGCAATTTACAAGCGAGGAATCTGACAAACGAGGGCCGGGCGGTGGGCCTAGGGCAATCAGACCTTCCATGGCATGGGTAGGGGCTGGCAGGCGGTGGGCCTAGGGCAATCAGACCTTCCATGGCATGGGCAGGGGCTGGCAGGCGGTGGGCGTAGGGCAATCAGACCTTCCATGGCATGGGTAGGGGCTGGCAGGCGGTGGGCCTAGGGCAATCAGACCTTCCATGGCATAGGTAGGGGCTGGCAGGCGGTGGGCCTAGGGCAATCAGACCTTCCATGGCATGGGTAGGGGCTGGCAGGCGGTGGGCCTAGGGCAATCAGACCTTCCATGGCATGGGTAGGGGCTGGCAGGCGGTGGGCCTAGGGCAATCAGACCTTCCATTGCATGGGTAGGGCTGGCAGGCGGTGGGCCTAGGGCAATCAGACTCCATGGCATGGGTAGGGGCTGGCAGGCGGTGGGGCTGGAGCAATCAGACCCTCCATGGCATGGGTAGAGGCTGGCGGGGGGGGGGGGGGTCGTGGGATCGAAGGCATCAGACCCTGCATAGCTGGCTAGGGGCACAGGCACTCGGGGTGGTGAGGTGAGGCGGGGGGGGGGGCAACCCAGGGGGGCCATCCCCGCCATATTAGTCCCGTACACGTGTACTGGCCCCGGCCTGGCACAGAGCCTATTAAATGGAGACCCCAGGGCAACCCGGACTCGCAGCACTTATGTGGTCTGCTCATCCAGAGTCCACTTGTTTGCTCCATAGCCCCACGGCGACGCGATCCATGTCGCCCCCCCCCCCCCCATCCCACCCCGGCCCCCTCGACTACACCGCGCTACGATACACTCATTCCATCGACATTTTTTGTCGGGGTGTTTTTATGTGATCTCAAGTTGATATAACTGCGTCCCCAACGCCAAGTCTCGGAAACCCCAAGTCCCAACCCAATAAAGGACTGGTTTTACCCGCAGCCATGATATGAGGCGGGCTAGGCACGCCACCCCGGGCACCGTGATCGAGTCCGCCAGCACGCCGCCCGCGGATACAACCCTGGGTAGGGGAGGGGGGGGGGCGCCTAGAGATCGGTCAGAAATCCCTGTCACTGGCCACGGTGATCATTTTAAATGGATCTCCGCGATGCTATGCTATATAGGCAGCCCCAATAGCCACCATGTTATACAGGCAGCTCCAATAGCCACCATGTTATACAGGCAGCCCCCATAGCCACCATGTTATACAGGCAGCTCCAATAGCCACCATGTTATACAGGCAGCCCCAATAGCCATCATGTTATATATGCAGCCCCCATAGCCACCTTGTTATACAGGCAGCTCCAATAGCCACCATGTTATACAGGCAGCTCCAATAGCCACCATGTTATACAGGCAGCTCCAATAGCCACCATGTTATACAGGCAGCCCCAATAGCCATCATGTTATATATGCAGCCCCCATAGCCACCATGTTATACAGGCAGCTCCAATAGCCACCATGTTATATAGGCAGCCCCCATAGCCACCATGTTATACAGGCAGTCCCAATAGCCACCATGTTATACAGGCAGCTCCAATAGCCACCATGTTATATATGCAGCCCCCATAGCCACCATGTTATACAGGCAGCTCCAATAGCCACCATGTTATACAGGCAGCTCCAATAGCCACCATGTTATACAGGCAACTCCAATAGCCACCATGTTATACAGGCAGCCCCAATAGCCATCATGTTATATATGCAGCCCCCATAGCCACCATGTTATACAGGCAGCTCCAATAGCCACCATGTTATACAGGCAGCCCCAATAGCCACCATGTTATACAGGCAGCTCCAATAGCCACAATGTTATACAGGCAGCCCAAATAGCCACCATGTTATACAGGCAGCTCCAATAGCCACAATGTTATACAGGCAGCTCCAATAGCCACAATGTTATACAGGCAGCTCCAATAGCCACCATGTTATACAGGCAGCTCCAATAGCCACCATGTTATACAGGCAGCTCCAATAGCCACAATGTTATACAGGCAGCCCAAATAGCCACAATGTTATACAGGCAGCTCCAGTAGCCACCATGTTATACAGGCAGCTCCAATAGCCACCATGTTATACAGGCAGCTCCAATAGCCACCATGTTATACAGGCAGCTCCAATAGCCACCATGTTATACAGGCAGCTCCAATAGCGACCAAGTTATACATATGAACCCACACGGACAGCCCGTGTCCATGGTAACGTGCTTGAAGATATCTCCACAACGTTGACAGTAAAACAACAATTGCTTCCGGATTTTTGCCGATTAATCTGCCAAAGATTCCAAACAAACTTGTTGTTGGGCCAAACACTATAGTTGCCGAGAAAGAAGAACAAATCTTAAGCTTTATAAACAACGAGGAGTTTCTTTATATACTGCCTCGTTAACCCCCCGTCCACCCCACAGCCTCACGTAAGGCGCAACCCCAAAGAAACACACAGACCCAGCAATTCCCCGCAGAGTTTACCCAAATATCGCCCACGGAAACCTCGCATTTGTAGACCCAACCCCCTCATCCAACACCATCTCAAAGATGAAAATTCATGAGCCACAGCCAATATACGATAAGGCATTCCCCCACTCATATACCCATCCCTTGAAGCCCCCCCCCCCCACCTCCCTCCCTCACATGCTGTCTGCCATGGCTGTCACGGTGGCCGGTAAGGCACGTCCCCACAGGATCATACATCATACTGCCTGTCCGACCCGCCTGGGGTCTCAAACCAAGCCCGCTCCCCCCTACCCCCCCACCTCTCCCACCCAACCCCAAACCGCCCATCGCCCTAGAGACCTTATTGGGAGGCTGCGAGGACAGAGGGAGAGAAAAGAGGGAGGGCGCAAGGAAGGGGAGAGGGAGAGGGGGAGGGGGAGACGGACGTGGGAGAGGAGCCCGATCAAATAAGGTTCCATTATTAGCATGCCCGGCGTAGGGCGCCCGGTAGACGGTGGTCGGGGTCTCCGCAGCGACGTCGTCGGGAAAACCAAGCACTATTGTTTTTATTAATTCTCAGTTTTACTTAATGCACATATTGGAATAAGAACACAAAACAAAATGCATCTGGATAGAATTGATTCCAAATATGCAGAGTGGGTCTCGTTGAAAGGGTGAAGTAAGCATTAACGCTGGGCGGGGGCCAAGTGCGTGTGGAAGGACACCTTTTTGCCAATATTTCTGTTGTCGCAGGGCGCCCCCTACCGGTTTGGCGGACACTCCGGCAATCTGACCACCGCCGCCACAAAGAACAGCGGGTGTTCGGGGACAACCAATTAACCAACTCACCAGCGAGAGGAAGGCTTTCACAATACCACTCCGAGCGCGCGGTGCCAATGGGCCAACATCTCACACTGTTCATAGTTCGACATTCCAAGTGGGTTTTTTTTTTCAATGAACTATATTCATAGTTATTCGCAGGGTCCGGGTATCAAACCGAAGCTCAGACCACACTCATTGATGTGAGGAGCAAACCGGACTAGGGGCAGAACACAAAAATGAAATGTGGAGCGTGCAGGGTTCCCGATAGGTTTATATATGGAGCGAGGCAGGGGGCAACCGTAGACAGGGTAACCTTCAGGTAACGATGGTCAACGACCATCGCTAAAGCAACCCGCCCCCCCCCCCTCTGTCTCACCTACACCCACACCACCCACAGTCGTCTGTGTGTCAGTGCCTGGCGGAGGATGAGCGAACGGCACTAGTGTCGCCATCTGCCGCAGACTGATCGTAATCGCCGGGTGTCTAGAGAACCAGCGTATTCCCGCGGCGGCCAATAAAAGCCGACTGCACAGCGGCACCCAGGCGCCACCTATTGCCAGGCGCAGAACCAGGACATAACAAAAAGTAACAAGCCGCCAGGAAATAGAGAATATCGGTCGCACCCCAAACCCTTAAGCCCCCCCTGGGGACAGTGTGGTGGTGGCAACCGAAAAGTATGCGGAGATCTATTAGAGTTTGGCTGAGGCCATCGACCACTGTAGCATAGAAGGACGTGTGCATTCCAGTGGTATGCCTCCAAGATATCAGACCAAGGACCTCCCTCCAGGAGTGAACACGTGACAAAGTGCCAGACCAATCACACCCTCCCTCAGAGTGGACACGTCACAAAGTGCCAGACAGTCGCACCAATCACACCCTCCCTCAGAGCGGACGCGTCACAATGTGCCAGACAGTCCGACCAATCACACCCTCCCTCAGAGTGGACACGTCACAAAGTGCCAGACAGTCAGACCAATCACACCCTCTCTCAGAGCGGACACGTCACAAAGTGCCAACAGTCAGACCAATCACACCCTCCCTCAGAGTGGACACGTCACAAAGTGCCAGACAGTCAGACCAATCACACCCTCCCTCAGAGCGGACACGTCACAAAGTGCCGGACAGTCCGACCAATCACACCCTCCCTCAGAGTGGACACGTCACAAAGTGCCAACAGTCAGACCAATCACACCCTCCCTCAGAGTGGACACGTCACAAAGTGCCGGACAGTCAGACCATACACACCCTCCCTCAGAGCGGACACGTCACAAAGTGCCAGACAGTCAGACCAATCACACCCTCCCTCAGAGCGGACACGTCACAAAGTGCCAGACAGTCAGACCAATCACACCCTCCCTCAGAGCGGACACGTCACAAAGTGCCAGACAGTCAGACCAATCACACCCTCCCGGCAGTGACGGCGGCTACGGGGAGCGGAGTTATAACGGATCCCGCCATGTACCCACCTCGGCCCGACACTGCACGACCTCTGCTCTCAACCATAATGAACGTAGCGTCAACATTGTCAGCGGGAGCTTTCCGTCAGATCCATTCATGATGGCTGTCTGGATTGGCGTTTGCACATCCCTGGGTCAATCAACACTATGGGACATGACGTAGCGATACTTGAGCAATCCCCAGATTGAGATGCCTGACTGATCGAGGCTACAACCGTGACCTGTGTGTCTGGTGTTCGTCGCGTTGCCAATGCTCAGGGCTCTCCATGGGGACGCTATGACACGCGCACCTGCGTGCTAGCATCGCTCCAAGCCCTCTATGGGGACATTATGACCACCTTTACAGCGCAACACCAACCTTAACCCCAAGCAGCAACGTCACGCCAGTACGAATCCCATATTGCAAGCAACCGACGTTTCTGATTTTCAATGTGAACATGAATACACAAGTACTGTGGCGGTGCCCCAGACACCCAGAGCTGTGGGTAAACGACTCACCTGCGCGCCCGGGAAGGTTTGAGACGGGTACGACTGCTGCGGAGATATTCCACTGTCCCGGTCAGAGTCTGCAAACGTCAACAGAAACGTTGTAAACATGAATGGAGATCTGAACCAACTGTCGTGATTGTGTGCGAATTGCCGCAGGAACCTTCATAGGGTATAGACCCTTTAATGTGTACAGACACTCAGCCAGATACTGGCTACCATAGACCCTTTAATGTGTACAGACACTCAGCAAGATACTGGCTACCTTCGTCAAGTTGTCTTTCACAAGTTACTACACAGTAATAGATGCATTATTCAACTTTACTATTACATAAACGGCGGCCCAACATGGTTCATAGTGAATGAGTGATAAAGTAAAGAATAAAGAGGTCTTTTAAGTACTAAAACACCACATATTGGAGTAAATATAGCCAAGAATAGTTGGGCCATGGCCCAGCAGGAGAGGCCCGTTCACGCCATACGACCATGCGCGAGTGAACAATTACCGCAACACCACACGATATGTAACTAATAGAAAGGAACCACAAGGTCAAGGTCAGGCCCCTCACCTCGACTGCTGAAGGCTTTCGGGGACACGAGGGGCGAGGGGGGCGGGGGGAAGTTGTCATCGTTGCCCACCGTGCCGTACTGGCCCAGCAGGGAGCTGGGCTGTGACGTGGCCGTGCCCCCCGAAGACGTCGACGATGACGACACTGATGACGTCACGCGACTATTGATGAGATCTGGTTGCGGCACATGCGGCGAGGTCACGACCTTGAGGGAAGTGCCGGAGCCACCGTGCTGAGACAACTGGTGGTTTCGTACAACTGTCGATGAGAAGATTAAAAACAAAAGTGAAAACAAACCCCGTTTAAGTGGACCTCAGTACTCGGCGGTGAGTGTTTTCGTTATGCGTCATATTTCCCTGTGGCGTAAAACTAAATTAGCAATCAACTGCAACGTGCCAGTGCCCTTCACTTCACCAGGGGTGGCAATATGGTCCTGACTGAAATACTGTTTTGTGAGCCGCGTTTTTTCTATGTTGTAGTACAAAAACTAGTTTCTCCAGTAGGTCAAAACTCGGCGATTCTTGCCGCAGTTTAACAATGGGCCCTTGAGTTTCCATGCCCCCCCCCCCCTCCCCGCCCCTCTCCCCTAGTGCCCTCCCCTCTCGAGAGCCGATCACGGGTACAAACACGTCCCACTGGAAGTAAGAATGCGCCACCCAGCGGTGGAGATCAGTGTCATTAGAAAGACAAAGGAAGGTCCCTAGGCACTCGCACCCAGGCCGTTACCCTGCACTACGATAGGGACGGGGGAGGCGGGGGAGGATAGACCAGGTTATTACCCCGTACTACGATAGGGACGGGGGAGGAGAGGGACGGGGGAGGCGAGACCAGGCACTCAGACCCAGGCTGTTACCCCGTCCTATGATAGGAACCCGGGGGGAGGCCAGGGACGAGTGCAAGGGGAGAAGTGTGCGAAGTAAAACGGGGCTGGGGTGGTGTAGTGAGTGAGAGGTGGGGAGGGGGGGGGCAGCCAATGCTGTTGTGAGCCAGAGTGAGAAGGGGGGGGGGGCAGACAATGTGGGTAGGCTAAGGCGAGGGGTGGGAGAGGAGATGACAGGGTAACATGCGGGAGGGTAAACACTTGTCACAATGACTACCCCGCCCCCACGCTTTGTGTGAACAAGAACTTGTGGGGATAAAATTTTAATTAAAGCCTATTGTCACGTGTGACACGACGACCCCCCCCCCCCACCCGGGCCCGCCCTCTCTCCATCCCTCCTCAGGGTGAATGACGACCCCCGACCGTGACCCACACCCCCCGACCCCCAGCCCACATCGGGGTGAATGACCACGACAAGACCCTCTGTATTCACCCCCACCCAACCCCCTCTTGAGCCACCCCCGCCCACCGTGCTGTAAGAGTACGCGTAAGTGGGGTATTACAGTGAAGAGCGCCTCACATATGGTGTTACTATGGCAACCACACAATAGCATACGCTACCGGAAATCAAATTTGTTGGTAAATCGCCCATTATCGCTCGATGTGAAGGCACACAAGCGCACGCGGCAAGCCAGACACAATGGATAGATCGGGTGGGGGTAGGGGAGGGGGTGCGGGGATGCCCCATACACGACAATAACTGGTGATTGATCCTTACAGTTATAGCTATTCCAAAAACGATATCAGTTTTCATCTGTCAACACTATGTGGATTGCGGACAGACCACAGCAGCCGGTGACAGTCCACATGCTCTAACCTTAACGATCAGCTAAAACAAGCAATACAGGCGGGAGTGATACGTACTACAGAGACTTTATGAAGCTATCAAGGAATGATGACAATCCACTTGATAAGTGATGTTTAATGTATTGTCTGTGAAGATTTGACGATTCTCCCGGCAGTATAGTAGTTACGTGGGATTCGTGTAGGCGCCTTAGAAGTTCACCTAAATATTTGGCTCACTATGTGTATGTACAATTAAGTAGTCTCGTCGGCTCATTGTAAATCGATACTGACTACGATTACGTAGCATACATGTATCATGGGCGTGTCCAGGGGGGAGGGGGGGGGGGGTCCGCCCCCTTTTTTTCAATTATCTGTCCTCTGACCGTTCTTTATAAATTACAATGCATCAGGCTTCGTAGTTTTTGTGTTCTTTCCTTTTCTTACCAACGATTATAAAGTGCGCAAATAGTACGGATGCCTACCGTGCCCCACGGTCACCAACGTCTCAGGCTGTTATGCGCAGTTTGCTTGTTTTTGTTGCACAATTTATTGTGCCCCCCCTCACCCCCCCTCCCCTTTCAAGAATTCCCGCACACGCCCCTGACAGTATAACCTCTACTACTGGATCCTCTAATTCTTTACCTTGTGACGTTCTTGCTCTACAGAAACACGATGAAAGGCTGGTGTTCCATGTCGCTTTGATACAGATGAAGGCTACATTGGGCCAAGAACCATGACATGTGGTTGGATGAGACCCTAGAGGCAGGTACAGGGTTCATTGACCCATGATCTGTTACTCTGCAGCTCAGCCTGCCCACCCGTTGAGCTAGGAAGGCTCACTCGTGTCTCACAAGTACGTGGTTAACTTTCTAATGACGTCAGACAGGAAGGACCAATGGGAGAATAGGAGACAAAACAAGGGGAACAAAGTGAACGCCCGCCGCACGAATGGAGGGAGGAAACAGAGAGGAAAACATGCTTGAATGCTGTAGAGTGAAGTGAACATAGCCACAGATCGAAGAGGAAGGTGAGAAGGTGAAAACGTGGCAATTGAGGAACAAAATTATACAAATATTACTAATGCAAAAAACATTGATGGGGCGTAGAGCTGGCCTTGCACACATTACTAATTGTTAGCGCTGACCTTGAATGCCAACCAGATTATTAAGACCTTGTGTCCACCAGAGTGTTATGACTGACCTTGAGTTTAGACCAGAGGGTTAGCACTGACCTTGAATGTCCATCAGTTAGCACTGACCTTGAGTATGCACCAGAGTTAGCACTGACCTTGAGAGAGTATCCACCAGATAATCACTGTATTTGAGTGTCAACCCAGAGATATGACTGACCTTGAGCGTCCAGAGAGAGATATGACTGACCTTGAGCGTCCACAGAGATATGACTGACCTTAAGTGTCCACCAGGGAGATATGATTGACCTTGAGCGTCCACCAGAGATTATGACTGACCTTGGGCGTCCACCAGAGAGATATGACTGACCTTGAGCGTCCACAGAGAGATATGACTGACCTTGAGTGTCCACCAGGGAGATATGATTGACCTTGAGCGTCCACCAGAGAGATATGACTGACCTTGAGCGTCCACAGAGATATGACTGATCTTGAGTGTCCACCAGGGAGATATGATTGACCTTGAGCGTCCACCAGAGAGATATGACTGAACTTGAGCGTCCACCAGAGATAAGACTGACCTTGAGTGTTCACAGAGAAATATGACTGACCTTGAGCGTCCACCCGAGAGTTATGACTGACCTCGAGAATCCACCAGAGAGACATGACTGACCTTGAATGTCCACCAAGAGTTAGTACTGACCTTGAGTGTCTACCAGGACGACCGCTGAGGCTGGGAAGTATCCGGTGCGCGTCACTTGGCCGTCCCGGCTGACGTGCCCCTTCCACATGCCACTCGGGTGCTGCTCGACTACCTGTAACAACAGTAACGGTGCAGGTCAGCACAGGCGCCCAGGGTACGGTACGCTGGAGCAAGCTAATAATTAACATGTTTATTATCAGTAAGATCAGTACATAAATACGTCAGCATCAGGCGAAACGCTTATATCTGCAGCCCCTGTTAACATAAAAGGTAGTTTTGAGGCACCTAAGTACCAAGTAGATTAGATTCCTAGAGATTTCCAATTTTTTCGTCATTCACAGCCCCCATACGTCATATTGCAAACCAGACGTTATTCACAGACCACAGGCGTCATTCAGACCGCAGACGTCATACAAAACACATAACGGCGATGAATCAGAGGCGGATATCACGGCACAGGCCAGAGAAGCAGTCTCGAGAACGCAATGACAGCAGTAAAGTTCAGAAATGGGGACAGCGGCCCCCACGGACACCACTACAAGGTAAGGAGGACATGCACAAACCGCCGGTCTCTCACAAACCACCTCCACAAACCGCCGGTCTCTCACAAACCACCTCCACAAACCGCCGGTCTCTCACAAACCACCTCCACAAACCGCCGGTCTCTCACAAACCACCTCCACAAACCGCCGGTCTCTCACAAACCACCTCCACAAACCGCCGGTCTCTCACAAACCGCCGGTCTCTCACAAACCACCTCCACAAACCGCCGGTCTCTCACAAACCACCTCCACAAACCGCCGGTCTCTCACAAACCACCTCCACAAACCGCCGGTCTCTCACAAACCACCTCCACAAACCGCCGGTCTCTCACAAACCACCTCCACAAACCGCCGGTCTCTCACAAACCGCCTCCACAAACCGCCGGTCTCTCACAAACCGCCTCCACAAACCGCCGGTCTCTCACAAACCACCTCCACAAACCGCCGGTCTCTCACAAACCGCCTCCACAAACCGCCGGTCTCTCACAAACCGCCTCCACAAACCGCCGGTCTCTCACAAACCGCCTCCACAAACCGCCGGTCTCTCACAAACCGCCTGTCTCTCACAAACCGCCTCCACAAACCGCCGGTCTCTCACAAACCGCCTCCACAAACCGCCTCCACAAACCGCCGGTCTCTCACAAACCGCCTCCACAAACCGCCGGTCTCTCACAAACCGCCTCCACAAACCGCCGGTCTCTCACAAACCGCCTCCACAAACCGCCGGTCTCTCACAAACCGCCGGTCTCTCACAAACCACCTCCACAAACCGCCGGTCTCTCACAAACCACCTCCACAAACCGCCGGTCTCTCACAAACCACCTCCACAAACCGCCGGTCTCTCACAAACCACCTCCACAAACCGCCGGTCTCTCACAAACCACCTCCACAAACCACCTCCACAAACCGCCGGTCTCTCACATCCACTTGATATCAACCATTGAACACCAACCACCTTATTGCAGGGCCCAGTACCAGCGGCAGACTTTATATTCCGAGTTGCACTTCTTTTGGTTTTAAAACCCATTGAAGAGATTTCTGATAGAAAAAAGGGCAAAAAAGTCGTAGCTCAAGAAATAAACTGTATCTGATAGGTTCAGCGAAAAAAGTGCCGCCCATGGAGTTTTTACTTCAAGTGCCTGGGGGCCGCATTGACAGTTTGATCTCCCACAATGTCAGCGGTATGGTAAGCCTGGCATGGTAAGCACATAACTTGGTAAAACCGTTCGGTGCGGTGCGCATACTGGAGTTACCACAATATATATGATCGAGATCAACAACTAATTCCTGCTTAACGCGCGCCAGAAAAGGTAGCGCAAAAACAATAGGGCCATCTGGAGACAATTCAGTCTTTGTCACAACGGTGTTAAAGTTAAGTACGTTATGTGCACTCATATTGACATCATATTGTCCCATAGGAGGTCATATTGACATCTTCTTTTCCCATAGGAGGTGATATTGACATCATATTGTCCCATAGGAGGTCAAAGTAAAACTAATGTGCCTAACATGTTCGTCGCGGCAGCACAGGCCTTAACCAAGCAGCATAAAGTAGTCCTCCCCTAAAGTTTATGACATATAATTAAAATATTCTGAATGCTTTTTAAGCATATGTTTTTATCCGTATGGTGTTTCATTTGGCAGTTTCCGGCTCCAACTGCCCGTGTCAATGACTTAGTGTTTTCCTTTCCTTCAGACACCACACAAAGCGCTCACGCTTGGTGGAATTCCTTTTAAAGCGCTAACCGATACTTTCGGCCATTAGTCACGGAACCATCCTGTTCCGTACTATAGATATCACAACATATGAACTCTAAGTTAGGGTAACAAGTTCGTGTTCACTACCTGTACCGCTACTTCGATAATTGTCAAAGCTAGATATTAGACATCTTATTACGTCGATAGAATAAACCCGGGTTGGCCGGTGAAGCTCAGCATATTACCTACTGAAATATGGACGCTCCCTCAGTTACCTCTTGATGAAGAAGTCAAGGGCATGCGAGTCGACTTTCAAACCTTGCGCGTAGTAGTAAATATTTAACAAACTTTGGCCCCATATGTCGATCAAAGACGCATTGCTTCTGGTCTAAGGTTCAGAGGTCGAGCCAGCTCAAGGTCACACAATGTCAATTGTTTGCGCATTTCATTCGCCCAGCAGCCAGAGAGAAACAATTGCGCACTAAACGCATATTTTGCTTGCTCACTTAATCGACCAATGGTTCTGTCTGCAAACACACTTGAGATTTCGACGGGACTGAAGAGCGTTTCGCTTCAAAGGACCGACGCCATAGCTTTTACCATGGGCAAGGTCGTAGGCCGTGATGGAAGGGTGCGCACTACGCTGATCACATAACCAGGGATGTTCGCTGTCATATCAGGACGTGAACACAGTAAATAGGCCAAACTGCAATGTCGCAGGCCCGAGAAGGCCTTAAGAATGAAACGGGGGTGATTTCATCAGTTGAATCACATTATGTCAGCACAAGTCAAATACACGTGAAATATCCCGAAAGCCACACTTTTCTGTCGATCTTTCTAATATTGGTTTGACAGTTTAAGCGTTTTACATCCACACTTGGCATCGAATCCCTTACATCCGGCGATTCTAGTCTTTGTCTTGGTCTCAGCCGCTGCTCGAGGTTTTCACAAAGCACGAGCCGCAGCCTGTTATCGGTACGTAACGGGCCAGTAATAACATTGTAACACGCTCACTATGACGCAGACCAGCAACCAGTCGTCTGGAGTCACCGCTGTCGACACCCCCAGACAATGGACCTTTTATCCCAGTGCGACAGCCAAGACACAACAGAAACCTGGCTTCAGACAGAAGGTTTGTTGTAACCATAGTAGCAAACCATGTCCAACAAATGTGTGAAACAAAACTGAAAACTCGCTATCAACCGACCGACTCCCCGGTGCAAAAACAAACAATCTATGTAGGTAGCTAGCGATATGTACACATGGTACTAACATTGTTGTCGCACCAAGTGACTGTAAACCTCCCTCTTATCCAGTAAAACCCAGAGCTTTAATTGCCACGGCGCGTGCAATGTTTAACGATAGCTGGTAGAAATAATTATGTAAACAATCTGCCCAGCGGTGACGGTGAGTAGTACTTCATGGGTGTGTATATCATGACGTCGACAACTGGTTTATAGAGGGGAGCAGCGCGTACTTCAGTGTCTCCAGTTTGTGACTCCTAAAACTCAAGCTTTGACATCCAGTCAGATGTACTACAACCCATCCACAAAGTTGAACGACTATGTACATAGCATAGATTAAGGCTAAATGATGATTGCACTTGTGTTGTAAAACGTTTCAGAACATTCACATATAACCACTGATACACTGACAATCGCAGACCCTAAACGAACGTTCAACATTTGGTGATCCGCCAAGATAAAACAATGTCTCCAGCAATTTTTCATGAATTTAGTTTGGGAGTTGCAAACTGCTGCATGAATATCTTGAACCCTCGTTGGCAAACTGTGCAACGTGCTTGCCCTGACAAGTGGCTCGCCTGTGAAGGATTCCGTTAGCTTACGCGGAAAGTAGCATAATCGGCGTTAGATGACGGGTACTGAACGAACTAAAAATAATAATTCGTAAGCTCTGTGATGGGTTCCCGTGTGGGAAAGCCTCACAATGACTCACTTAGGTTAATAGCAAGGTCATCTGCGAGAATAAACTGGAATCACAAGACACTACAACTCAAGGCAAACCCAACGACTTATTATTGACCAATCAGCGTGACTATATGATTCCCCTCTGCCAATCTCACCTGGGGTGCCCGCCCCCCAACAAGGCAGCAGGTTGTCTTTGAAATGTGTGCACAGTATGGAGACAGAGATAAGTCGATCACGGCGCCAGAACGAGGTCAGCCAACAGCCACGGCCAGGGGTCGGGTGTGCTTGTAAAAACGGGAAATGGTATTTGGGGAAAAAGTGGGCCGCGGGGTATGGGGGCATACAATGACCCAATTAGGGGAGCGGGAAAGCGGGGGACGGTGGGTCGATACGGACAAATCTCATCAGGGGGTCCCCAGTGACCACCAGAAATGGTCGGGGGCGGCTGGAGGCAGGCGCACGCTTTGTTAGGCCCTGCCGAGTGGGAGCACGGCCATGGGAGGGGTGGGGTCATGGGAGGAGTTGGACCATGGTAGGGTTGGGCCATGGGCGGGGTTGGGCCATGGGAGGGGTGGGGTCATGGGAGGGGTTAGGTCATGGGCGGGGTTGGGCCATGGGCGGGGTTGGGTGATGGGCGGGGGTGAGCCATGGGCGGGGTTGGGCCATGGGCGGGGTTGGGCCATGGGCGGGGTTGGGTGATGGGAGGGGTTGGGCCATGGGCGGGGTTGGGCCGTGGGCGGGGTTATGTGATGGGCGGGGGTGAGCGATGGGAGGGGATGGGCCATGGGAGAGGTTGGGCCATGAGAGGAGTTGGGTCATGGGCGGAGTTGGGTCATGGGAGGCGTTGGGTCATGGAAGGAGGTTGGGTCATGGGCGGGGTTGGGCCATGGGAGGGGTGGGGTCATGGGCGGGGTTGGGCCATGGGAGGGGTTGGGCCATGGGAGGGATTGGGTCATGGGAGGGGTTGGGTGGAACCATGGGAGAGAGGGGTTGGGTCATGGGGGGCGGCGGCCTCGGAAGGGGCGAGGCGTAGAGGGATGTATCCCACACAGGGGCTGTTCATGGAGTCCATATTGTACAACGGGATGTGCAGACGGGAATCAGTTCAATGTCTATCTAATAATATCAGATGGTTGTGCAAACCTAGAATCTGCTCAGTGTCAATGTATATCTTCAAGCATAGCCCTGCGTCCTCAACGCCGTTTCTAATGAGTTTGAAATCAAAAATATATTCAAATACATAAAATTTGAGCCATTCTGTGCCAGACTGTGGCCATCTCACAGTTATCATTGAACAACAATCGTGCGTACCAGTAAAGGCAACACGATATTGTGCCTCCTGGTGTCCAAGGTGTAAACATCCTTAACTGCTGGAGGTAAGCCTACCTGGCGGGTGTAATCCGTGACTGTCTGCCGTCACAGGACACGACCAGGCCAATATCTACGATGCCACGTGGTCCACGCACAGCCGTAAGATTGCCAAACTCTCCTGCGGTTTAGGCCATAATGGCGTGAACCAATGTCGCGGTGAAAGCGGCGCACGCGTTGTCTCCAGGTAGGTGTCGCTACTGGTGTTACCGCTGTGCCATGGTATCGTGTCTTCCTCCTACGGAGTTCCACAACACAATAACCTGACCACGTCCAGTGTGTAGGCGACCCGCCCCGCGCCTCGTCCTCAATGGAACCTCCCGATCCCTGGGCCGCTCTGTCACAAATAACACCGTATAGCGCTCTTTGTAAATCTAAGCTTTCCTGCCCGCATCTCCTTGTTGTAATCTGCCCATCTCACCGCCTCGCGACCCTCGCGACGACTAAAACTGGTATAATCTTGAGACTCCGACATAATCACTCCAAAAATTCTCAATTTCTCTCTATTCCGGGGGATTCCTGCCGCTTCCCGCTGGCTCCTGTACCCCCCCCCCCTCCCCTCCGCCCCGGTGAGGCCCCGACACGATAGCGAGGCGTCACTACCGCCGTAAACAGCGATTGTCGCCGACGGCTTTAAGACGTCTTCATAGGCACCTCGATCTCCAGAGACCGGCCGCCGACCACTCTCCCGACAGGGGGCGCCATGGCCCACGGCCCGCCAGCCACAGAGGCGCACGGCGAGAGGAGGCTGGGAGGGAGGGGGGGAGGAGGTTGTGAGGGGGGGGGGAGGAGGCGGGAGGAGGCGGACGAGGGGTTGGGAGGGGCGAGGGAGAAGATGCTGACGGGGGAGAAAAGAGGAGGGTGGGAGGGACGGGGAAGAGGAGGATAGGAGGGACGGGGGAGAGGAGAGGTTGTGAGGAACGGGGGAGAGGAAGTTTGAAGGGGCGGGGAGAGGAGGTTGGAGGACGAGAGGTTGGGAGGGGGGGGGGAGGAGGAGGGGTTGGGAGGGACCGAGGGGTAAAGGGAGGGAAGAGGGGTGGCCGGAGGGGGAAGGAGGGGAGGGTGGAGTGAAAGGGGCGACTCGAGAGGGGGGGAAGGGAGGGAAAAGAGTGGCCGGAAGGGGAAAAGGGTATCCCAGGGGGGTAGGGGGTAGCGGCACAGAGCGGAGGAAGCGAAATGTACGACTGCTACGAGCAAGTTGGACATATATTTTTGTTTCAGCATGACAATCGTGATAATCAATATCAGGTAGGTCACATCTGTCTTACCATTCTGGCCGGCTACAGGCTGCCATTGTTACTCAAGGTAGCCACAGTGGGTCAGCCCTTACATAATACGCTCCGATTAATATTCAAGATGGCCGCCATCGGCCAGGCCTTACATGATACGTCGCGATCCGGACAGCCGGAAGGGCCCCCAGGGGTCGCTGCAGTCGGCCTGTAAACTCCATTTCCCAGCGGCGGTTGACAGAACGTCGGGGTAATGGTAGGTGTCGCTCACCCCAAGGCGCCCTACAGAGGCAGCAGGCTGGTTCCCCTCCTCCAGGGAATCACTCTCTGTCTAGGACAGGAAGCCTGGTGACTGGCGGCCATTAACACGTGGCCTCAGAGCTCAAGTCTAGCGTTATCGATAAGCGCATTTATCCGCCCCCCACACTTTAAAGCCAAGGTATTCCCGTCTGCAGTCCCCGCCCTGCTCTCCCTGTCCCATCACAAGTCTCTTCAGGTCCAGGAAGTCACCCTCCCTCTAGCTCCACCCCACACCCTCACCGCAGTCCCCCCGCGGACAGTGGTTGCCCGGAAATGACCTCTGGCGATTAATCGTCCCATCTGGCCTGTTGCCTCCCCGGTTGACCTTTTCCCCGTTGCCGCTTACGGCGCTGCTCGAAGCGCCACATAAAGTTCCTGCTGCTGGGAGCACCACACAAAGTTCCTGCTGCTGGGAGCACCACAAAAAGTTCCTGCTGCTCGGCGCCACATAAAGTTCCTGCAGCTCGGAGCACCACATAAAGTTCCTGCTGTTCGGAGCACCACATAAAGTTCCTGCTGCTCGGAGCGCCACATAAAGTTCCTGCTGCTCGGCGCCACATAAAGTTCCCGCTGCTCGGAGCCCCACATAAAGTTCCCGCTGCCCGGTCAGCCGCGAAGCGATAAATCAGCCGGCGACAGTCGCGCACGGTTACAAGGCGGCTTTCGTGATGGGTGCATTGTGGGCCGACTCGACACGTGGCCGAGGACGTTACCGACCAGCAGTGCAAATAGGCCATAATAGGCCCTGACTATCGAAGCGTGGGCGATAATAGGGACTCACCGCCGAAAGGTGGGCGATAATAGGGACTCACCGCCGAAGGGTGGGCGATAATAGGGACTCACCGCCGAATGGTGGGCGATAATAGGGACTCACCGCCGAAGGGTGGGCGATAATAGGGACTCACCGCCGAAGAGTGGGAGACATTAGGTACTGTACTGCCCATTACACAAATGACCTGGACCATTGAGAGCTTCAACAAAGCCAACAAAGCCTAGTCGGGCTTTCCATAAACGAGTTATTGAATGATTTATACTAAATGTTGCTACATACCAAGTAGTACCACATATCTGCATCGGCCAATCCTACCCCGGGCGCCGCGAGAGACGGCCGGCGGGTCCCGCCCGGACCGAAGGTGACGGCGGCTGAGACTCCCACACCAGACAGCTGCCTCCACTGGGAGGGGACCGTGACTGTGGTCAGGACTCTCCCCCACCAGACAGCTGCCTCCACTGGGAGGGGACCGTGACTGTGGTCAGGACTCTCCCCCACCAGACAGCTGCCTCCACTGGGAGGGGACCGTGACTGTGGTCAGGATTCTCCCCCACCAGACAGCTGCCTCCACTGGTAGGTGACCGTGACTGTGGTCAGGACTCTCCCCCACCAGACAGCTGCCTCCACTGGGAGGACTGCCCGGGACTCGCCAGGGCGACACAAGGACTAATCCCAAGTCTCCCTGGGTGGGGATTCCAAAGTACGCAGTTCTCACAAGCCCGCCAGCTCCGGTGTAAGGGTTGCGAGAGGTAGGCAGGCACTCCTCACAGTGACGCAGCTGCCATCTCAAGCTGTGCTGGAAGAGCGAAAAAACACCCTCCAGCCTCCAGACGGCGCTGGTAAAAAGTGTAACGAGTACAAGACAACCTGTAGGTCTACGCCAGCCCCCTAGTGGGGGAGTGTTTGGCGCAAAGTTGTCTTCTTCATCCTCTCCGTGGAGTACCCCCCCCTCCTCTCCCCGCCGTCCCTACCGATTCGTCCGCTCATCTTCCAACACTTGACATCTGGGAGCCATGAACAACCACTGAGCTCAGCGGTCTCAGCTGCTGAACCCCCAACCCCCCCGCCGGCCACATAGTGGGCTGTCAGTAAACCTTGCCAGGGCCTTCCACGGCTGTATGCCACGCCCTTCGAGGGCCCAGCCTTCCGCACACCCGAGACCCCAGCCCTTCGTGAACCCAACCCTCCCAGACCCCAGTCCTCCCTGACCTAAGGCCCTTCGTGAACCCAACTCTCCGAGACCCCACCCCCTCGAGACCCCATCTCTCCGAGACCCCATCCCTCCGAGACCCTATCTCTCCGAGACCCCATCCCTTCGAGGCCCCATCCCTACGAGATCTCAGAACTCCGAGGCCCCATCCCTCCGAGACCCCAGCCCTCCGAGACCCCACCCCCTCGAGACCCCATCCCTCCGAGACACCATCCCTTCGAGACCCCATCCCTACGAGATCTCAGAACTCCGAGGCCCCATCCCTCCGAGACCCCAGCCCTCCGAGACCCCACCCCCTCGAGACCCCATCCCTCCGAGACACCATCCCTTCGAGACCCCATTCCTTCGAGACCCCATCCCTCCGAGATCCCAGAACTCCGAGGCCCCATCCCTCCGAGACCCCAGCCCTCCTAGACCCCACCCCCTCGAGACCCCATCCCTCCGAGACACCATTCCTTCGAGACCCCATTCCTTCGAGACCCCATCCCTCCGAGACCCCATCCCTTCGAGGCCCCATCCCTACGAGATCCCAGAACTCCGAGGCCCCATCCCTCCGAGACCCGAGCCCTCCGAGACCCCATCCCTTCGAGGCCCCATCCCTACGAGATCCCAGAACTCCGAGGCCCATGAACTCCGAGACCCCAGCCCTCCGAGACCCCACCCCCTCGAGACCCCATCCCTCCGAGACAACATCCCTTCGAGACCCCATCCCTCCGAGACCCCATCCCTCCGAGACCCCACCCCTCCGAGAACCCATCCCTCCGAGACCCCACCCCCTCGAGACCCCACCCCTTCGAGACCCAATCCCTCCGAGACCCCATCCCTTCGAGACCCCATCCCTCCGAGACCCCATCCCTCCGAGACCCCATCCCTTCGAGGCCTCATCCCTCCGAGACCCCATCCCTCCGAGACCCCATCCCTTCGAGGCCCCATCCCTCCGAGACCCCATCCCTCCGAGACCCCATCCCTCCGAGACCCCATCCCTCCGAGACCCCATCCCTTCGAGGCCCCATCCCTCCGAGACACCATCCCTCCGAGACCCCATCCCTCCGAGACCCTACCCTCTCGAGACCCCATGCCTCCGAGACCCCATCCCTCCGAGACCCCATCCCTTCGAGGCCCCATCCCTACGAGATCCCATCCCTCCGCGGCCCCATCCCTCCGAGACCCCATCCCTCCGAGGCCCCATCCCTTCGAGGCCCCAGAACTCCGAGACCCCAGCCCTCTGAGACCCCATCCCTCCGAGACCCCATCCCTCTGAGACCCCATCCCTCCGAGGCCCCATCCCTCCGAGACCCCATCCCTTCGAGGCCCCATCTCCGAGACCCCATCCCTCCGAGACCCCATCCCTCCGAGACCCCATCCCTCCGAGACCCCATCCCTCCGAGGCCCCATCCCTTCGAGGCCCCAGAACTCCGAGACCCCAGCCCTCCGAGACCCCATCCCTTCAAGGCCCCATCCCTCCGAGACCCCATCCCTCCAAGACCCCAGCCCTCCGAGACCCCATCCCTTCGAGACCCCATCCCTCCGAGACCCCATCCCTCCGAGGCCCCATCCCTTCGAGACCGCATCCCTTCGAGGCCCCATCTCCGAGACCCCATCTCTCCGAGACCTTATCCCTCCGAGACCCCAGCCCCCCGCCCCCCGAGACCCCATTCCTCCGAGACCCCATCCCTCCGAGACCCCATCCTTCCGAGACCCCATCCCTCCGAGACCCCATCCCTCCGAGACACCATCCCTCCGAGACCCCAGCCCTCCGAGGCCCCATCCCTACGAGATCCCATCCCTCCGAGGCCCCATCCCTCCGAGACCCCCCCCCCCCCGAGACCCCATCCCTCCGAGGCCCCATCCCTTCGAGACCCCATCCCTCCGAGACCCCAGCCCTCCGAGACTCCATCCCTCCGTGACCGAAGCCCGCCCGCTCCCCCGAGACCCCATCCCTCCCATCCCTCGGTGATCCTAGTATATAGCCCTCCTTGAACCCAGCCCTCTGAGACAGAATGTATCTATGATACCGTGATGACAGCTATCTGTCCCGGGAGAGAAACATCCCTTTCACTTGAGGTGGAAACTCATTGTCATGAAATGGTTTCAATTCGTTACTTATAACCGCGTTTTTATGCGTCAAATTACCTAAACCAAGTGTAACAATTCTCCTGAGATAAATCACATTTGACATGAAATACGCTCCATATCTTACAAGGTGGCAAGCGGCAGACAGAAGAACCCTGGAGAGTCACATATGCCAGAGAAAACAAGCTAAAAAAGCTCCGTTCCCGGACAGTATTACCCACGTGTCAGGAGCAGTCAGCCGCAGCGCCACCTAACGGGACGCGGGGGCTGGCTCGCTGGGCCCAAACCGCGACAAGTCACCACAGTAGATACAGCGCGCTTTTTTCCTTTCTTTGCAGAAGCGACGAAAAGTAAATATTTAATGATAAAATAGAGCAACGAAGACGTTACTTATCCACGTGATTTTGATTTAGAAAACGTCCCGTTTTTCTGGCGGTCGAGGTCAGACTCAGACCTGAAACCTCCACGTGTGCCCAGCGTACACACGCAGAAGGTCAAGTCATTGGCGTAACAGAGGTGAAACAAGAGTTTGGCAGAGCACAAAACCTGCCACACGATAAAACAAAAATATTAAATTCTACAGGTATGATTCTATGAGCTAAACCTGAGAGAAAGCCGCGCCAGTCCAACGTATACCAGAATAGACTGGAAGTAAGAAAATACCTGTGACACATGTGAAATAAACTGCGTGGTATATATAACCATAACCATTATACACCGGCGAACGCCATAAGAGATACGTAGATACTTGAGATTGGTGAGGACGTTGACACCGCCAGACATGCCTCCTCATATCACACGGGTTACATACTTGTGCCATTAGTTACCGCTGTAATCAAACGTATAGAATTGTTGGCCGTATGTCTGGCAGCCAGTTGACTGCTCCATGCGACAGCTGAGCGGGCCTGGCGTCGCTGACACGTTTAATGGCGGTGTTTTAAGTCCAGGAGAGAGGGAGGAGAGTTACGACCCACACACAGAATGAGGACAGCGCACAGAGACCACAGCGTCGATAAAACAGTCGATGAAAACACGACAGAAAATAATCCAGGCAGATAATTACTAATAGTCCGCCTAGTGGTTAGGCCGCAAAACAATGACACATTAAGTGCCGTACAAGTCTGCTTTAGCCCCACCCCCCCCCCCTCCAAATGCTCCTCCCTCCAAATCCTGGTTAATATCGATTGAGACATTGCAGATAAAGGGGTCTATGGCGATATCTCAGGGGGTGGGCGGTAAGGCTCAGGGGGTGGGTGGTAAGGCTCAGGGGGTGGGCGGTAAGGCTCAGGGGGTGGGCGGTAAGGCTCAGGGGGTGGGCGGTAAGGCTCAGGGGGTGGGCGGTAAGGCTCAGGGGGTGGGCGGTAAGGCTCAGGGGGTGGGTGGTAAGGCTCAGGGGGTGGGCGGTAAGGCTCAGGGGGTGGGCGGTAAGGCTCAGGGGGTGAGCGGTAAGGCTCAGGGGGTGGGCGGTAAGGCTCAGGGGGTCAGCCGTAAGGCTCAGGGGGTCAGCGGTAAGGCTCAGGGGGTGGGCGGTAAGGCTCAGGGGGTCAGTGGCAAGGTTCAGCGGGTGGGCGGTAAGGCTCAGGGGGTCAGTGGCAAGGTTCAGCGGGTGGGCGGTAAGGCTCAGGGGGTCAGTGGCAAGGTTCAGCGGGTGGGCGGTAAGGCTCAGGGGGTCAGTGGCAAGGTTCAGCGGGTGGGTGGTAAGGCTCAGGGGGTGGGTGGTAAGGCTCAGGGGGTCAGCGGTAAGGCTCAGGGGGTCAGCGGTAAGGCTCAGGGGGTGGGCGGTAAGGCTCAGGGGGTCAGCGGTAAGGCTCAGGGGATCAGTGGCAAGGTTCAGCGGGTGGGCGGTAAGGCTCAGGGGGTCAGCGGTAAGGCTCAGGGGGTGGGTGGTAAGGCTCAGGGGGTGGGTGGTAAGGCTCAGGGGGTGGGCGGTAAGGCTCAGGGGGTGAGCGGTAAGGCTCAGCGGGTGGGCGGTAAGGCTCAGGGGGTCAGCGGTAAGGCTCAGGGGGTGGGTGGTAAGGCTCAGGGGGTGGGCGGTAAGGCTCAGGGGGTCAGTGGCAAGGTTCAGGGGTCAGTGGTAAGGCTCCTAGGTCACTTACTGTCCATTATTGTGTCTTAGGGACTTTCATATTATCTCATCACCGGTATATATAAATAATTATATACGTATTCAACTTATATACGACACATGAAGGACCCATCACACAAGTTGACAATACTATTGCGTTTTTGTAACATAATTATAACCATTATTAATATAGATTGTAAATATTATTCTCCTATTGTATTGACTATAAGTGCGGATGCACTACTGGGACATTTCACTTTGAGTACGTCTGCACTCATCCGACCGCCAACAGAATGAACACCAATGAACAGCTCTCTTGACAAATCATCGTTTTTCTTTCAAAATCTTAAACTGGAGGGATCACCAATACAGTTCCAGTGAAAACAACAAACACTACCTCTTTACCCAGGTCTTTGTCACTCACAAAAGGCCTGCCAGTAGCGTTTTTCCCTTCTGTTTACAGTTAACACCCCCTGCTCGTCTCCCTCTCTCTCTCTCTCCCCGCTGGTGTGAGCGGATTGAAGACCCGACCAGCCATCGCACAACGCCCACCGACCTCAAGGCGCGAGACCCCGCGAGACCTCGCGAGACGACACAGTTTTAATGGTTCTGGGACAGGCGCACCAAACAATAATTCAGAAGACCAGTTAAAAGGCGTTTCAAGTAAAACGAACCGTTAACATTTTTTATTTGCAGACATATCTACTTAGGGGTAGTAATTATATGCAGGAAAACAAGGCGAAAGACACATCATCAGCGCCTCTTAATGTGACAACAAAGGCGTACACAAGGCCTGCATTAGTTTGCCCATTATATCGGCTATCTAACTTTTAATATATCGACCATGTGCCCACTCTGGTCAGTATATGTATTGGCCATGGGTAATGTTGACCATGGGTAATGTTGACCATGGGTAATGTTGACCATGGCTGCATGGACCAGGAGGACACTATAGGATGTACGGTCATATTGAGTCACTTGGGGAATGACCCGAAGAGACCCCACCAACACTTCCAGTCCAGTCATCACCGACAGATCGAAGGCCAGAACGGAAGTAAATTGGTGATTGACGGCCTGGCGGCGACAGGTGTGGTTTTACTCCTGTACTTTGGGGCTTCCCTACACTCCCCACCCAACTAGGCGAGAGTACAGATCACTTACACTTAACAGATACGGTTACATGACGTTCACTCCAAGCAGGTTTTCAATAATAATGTCGCAGTCTCAAGTTTAATCACCACTTGGTCATGGTTCATGAGAAAGTCCAACAACATAGTCCACATACTGAGGCTACGACGTCACACGGGGTGAGGATATGACGTCACAGGGAGTGAGGTTATGACGTGTCAGGGGGGGGGGGCCCTGACGTCACATAGGGTGAGGCTATGAGGTCACACGGGGTGAGGCTTTGGCGTCACACGGAGTGAGGCTATGACGTCTCTCGATGTTAGGCTATGACGTCACACGGAGTGAGGCTATGACGTCGCACAAGGTGAGGCTATGACGCTGATACGGTGGTTCACCAAGCGGCCTTTCCCCCAAGCCACCAAGGTTTCCAGAGAGAGATATAGGCCCGACAGGTGCCTCGGGTGACACTGTACTACTACATGCTATCACACACCCCAACCCCCACCCCCACCCCACACCGCCCAGTGCAGACAGACCGTAAACACGTGGCAGTGATATGTCAGGTTATTGTATACCACGCCAAACTACCTACGGAAAGGAGTAGAAGTATGAGGGAACACATCCCCAAACACAGCATAAGATAATGTGATATACTTGAATATTTAGTTATATAAGATTTTCGACTTAATCGGTCGGCGAATTACTTCTAATATAACAAAACCTGTTCGCAAGCCTTGCATGCCCTCCCACTGACTCTCGCCCCGCACATTCCTCAGTCTTCCCCCACCTCCCCCAACCCCACCGCTACACTCCAGGACCCCTACCTCCCCCAGCCCCACCGCTACACCCCTGCACTCCAGGAACCCCACTCCTCCAGATCCTCTCCGTTATTTCTTAGATCCTGATCCGTGCGCCACGAGTATCCACCGAGCACCCCGGGCTAAATAAGCGCCATCCCGACCGGTGCATACCTCCGGAGTCCATCATACTCCTCGGCCACCGTATCGCCGCCTCACCTCTCGGGGCCTCTCCCTAATACCACCCCTCCCCTTCCCCTCCCCAGACCCTCCCACACCCAGCCCCTCGCCAGCCCCTCCCATCAAACCAGCATCACTCCAGATTGACATTCAACGTGCACTCTCACGAACTTCACCGGCGTAAGTAACAAACAAGCCGGGAGAGAGCGTTGGTTCATACACAACGCCGCTAGTCAAGGACAAATGTAAACCTTCGATATCCAAGGACACAGCGTAAACCTTCGATATCCAAGGACACAGCGTAAACCTTCGATATCCAAGGACATAATTTAAACCTTCGATATTCAAGGACAAAATGTTAACCTTCGATATCCAAAGACATAATGTAAACCTTCGATATCTAAAGACATAATGTAAACCTTCGATTTCCAAAGACATAATGTAAACCTTCGATATCCAAAGACATAATGTAAACCTTCGATATCCAAAGACATCATGTAAACCTTCGATATCCAAAGACATGATGTAAACTTTCGATATCCAAGGACACAGCGTAAACCTTCGATATCCAAAGACATAATGTAAACCTTCGATATCCAAAGACATAATGTAAACCTTCGATATCTAAAGACATAATGTAAACCTTCGATATCTAAAGACATAATGTAAACCTTCGATATCCAAAGACATAATGTAAACCTTCGATATCTAAAGACATAATGTAAACCTTCGATATCCAAAGACATAATGTAAACCTTCGATATCCAAAGACATAATGTAAACCTTCGATATCTAAAGACATAATGTAAATCTTCGATATCCAGGGACATAATGTAACCTTTCCATATCCAAGGACAAAATGTAAGCCTTAGTTATCCAAAGACACAGTGTAAACCTTCGATATCCAAGGGCAGAATATTGCTGTCTGATATAAAACATTCGAGCCCCAAGGACATGTTGTAACTGCCTGATGTAAATCTTTGCCACCGTGGACAGTTATAAATTCCCTCTGACATGACGTAAATAACTATAACGAGCTTGGGGTCGGATTGTCCTGGTGCGGGGCCTAAAAATACTTACATGTACCCAGCTATCAACATCTATTGCCCATCAAATTATTGCCCATCTACAAAACGTTATGAGGCGTCACAATTCTGGGAAGAAAACACACACCAGTGTTCCCTCAGTCTCCCCCCCCCCTCCCCCACACCCCCACCCCTTAACTTCTCTCCCCATAAGCCAGGCCTCCTGGCGAACCATTACAGAGCCCGGTGATAACGGACGCTAGTCAACACGCCTGTTTACATCCAATGTGTGATTAATGACACCGCCTTCCGCAAAGATTTACCATCGCCTTCCAGAAATGGCGAGCGATAGGGCTAGTATCATGAGGATTATGCCCTCCCCCCCCCCTCTCCCCCTCCCCCCACCCATGGCTCCCCACACTCCCGAGGCTCGGTGTGAGAGCACGTGGTTAGCGCTCCCTGCCTCACAATTGGCCTGGAGGTGATCTATTTTGTCTAACCCCGAGGCGACCCCATCTCACTCCAAGGTAAAGTCGGGTTCCCTGTTGGTTTATACATCTACGTTTGAGGCTCCGGTACCGCTTCGGTGCTCCCTAACCCCCCCCCCCCTTCCCCTCCCCCTCCCCCCCGCGCCACCAACTACCCACCTGGACCCCGACTCGCGGCCTGCGGATCTTCCGGTCATCTCAGGGTACGCTGCCTCTTATATAACCCCGCTCGACCCGCCCTCAATGGCAGGAAAGCCAATCCTGATTACTTTCCCGACCCTAAATCCCGGGGATCCTAGTGCAGAGCTGGAAATCCTTGTGGCAATCCCTTTTCCAATCCTTGTCCACGACGTACAGCGAGAGCCGCTCAACCAAGGAAGGTTTCCCGGGATCACCAAAGCCGACAAGGCTGTATTCCGGAAGCCAGATCCCTGTTTTTGTTTACCGGTCGATCCAGATTTATCCCGCTCAGTGATTGATATGTTCCTACGATGGAGTGTTTATCACGCACTTACGTGCTTCCCGATACCCACTGCCACTGCCTCTCGGAAAAAAGTCTTCTCAGTCTTAGGGCTCAGTTGGTACTTTAAAGTGACTGAGGATGCATCTTGCTTCCCTAAACCAGGTCACTTTTCCCCCGGTGAAATCCCTGTCTGGAACAACCGCCCCCTGCCCACCTGTCAGCCATGAGCTCAACCCCGCGCCCTTCTAAGCCCCCCCCCCCACCCCCAGCCCCCCAAGGCAATGGGGTAGGATCCAAGTTCATGTCACACGAGGTCTCGTGTCCTGGGCCCTGGGCGCAGAGTTGGCCTAACTTGACTGACTAGGATATACCGAACAGCAAGAATCTATATCAATAAAATAATCTGCGTGAGGTGGAATGGGAAGATGTAACCAGAACGTGGAACCCTGTCACTAGTAGTCTGAGTAATCCATCTGTCTCAGTGAGTATGCATCGGGGACGTCTAAAATAGAACCTGGCCTACGGGATACAAAGATGGACACGGAAATCTAGCCAGTGAGACAGTTCGGAATGACCAGGGTGACCACCAAGCTACACATGTATCTGAAAACAATTAAGGTGTTCAATGAGCGACGCCTAGCGGCGGCACTTACCGTGAGAATGTCGCCCTCCCTGAAGGGGATGTGGCTGGAGTCCTGGGCGGAGGGGGTGTAGTCCCTGGTGGCGCGTGCCGTCACCACATAGCTGGCCTCTGGAAGGACAAGACGGAACGGAGGTCAAACGATGGGCATATTGTATCAACCACAGAGGTAACCTCTACAACCACACAGCTAACCTCTACAAGGACAAGACTGAAGGGGGGTCAAACGATGGGCATATTGTATCAACCACAGAGGTAACCTCTACAACCACACAGCTAACCTCTACAAGGACAAGACCGAACGGGGGTCAAACGATGGGTATATTGTATCAACCACAGAGGTAACCTCTACAACCACACAGCTAACATCTACAAGGACAAGACAGAACGGGGGTCAAACGATGGGCATATTGTATCAACCACAGAGGTAACCTCTACAACCACACAGCTAACCTCTACAAGGACAAGACACGACAGGGGTCAAACGATGGGCATATTGTATCAACCACAGAGACAACCTCTACAACCACACAGCTAACCTCTACAAGGACAAGACACGACAGGGGTCAAACGATGGGCATATTGTATCAACCACAGAGGTAACATCTACAACCACACAGCTAGCCTCTACAAGGACAAGACACGACAGGGGTCAAACGATGGGCATATTGTATCAACCACAGAGATAACCTCTACAACCACACAGCTAACCTCTACAAGGACAAGACACGACAGGGGTCAAACGATGGGTATATTGTATCAACCACAGAGGTAACCTCTACAACCACACAGCTAACCTCTACAAGGACAAGACACGACAGGGGTCAAACGATGGGCATATTGTATCAACCACAGAGGTAACCTCTACAACCACACAGCTAACCTCTACAAGGACAAGACAGAACGGGGGTCAAACGATGGGTATATTGTATCAACCACAGAGGTAACCTCTACAACCACACAGCTAACCTCTACAAGGACAAGACCGAACGGGGGTCAAACGATGGGTATATTGTATCAACCACAGAGGTAACCTCTACAACCACACAGCTAACCTCTACAAGGACAAGACAGAACGGGGGTCAAACGATGGGCATATTGTATCAACCACAGAGACAACCTCTACAACCACACAGCTAACATCTAAACGATGGGTATATATATATTGTATCAACCACACAGCTAACATCTAAACGATGGGTATATATATTGTATCAACCACACAGCTAACATCTAAACGATGGGTATATATATATTGTATCAACCACACAGCTAACCTCTACAAGGACAAGACAGGACGGGGGTCAAACCAGGGGAATATATATATATATTGTATCAACCATGTCATCCACAGCAGGTATTGACTACAAGGCCCATGCATACGAATAAATAATAAATTGAGACACTGATCATTCCAATAGTAACCCTACTTTCTGTCAATTACACAAATTGGATCCCCCCCCTCCCCCCCCCCCACCCTTCACTGTACCCGATGCATCTTTCCATTTACATAAAAATATGTCTTTTTAGAATAAGTATTATGTGATTGTCAATGAGTAATCTACTGCACCATGTATCGGAAAGCCGAAAAATTATACTATTTACAGATAATAAAGGTGTTGTCTGCACATAAATATATGGTTCTACCCAATCAGCAAAAGCTATCCACACACCCTTGACATACGGACAGTCCCAGAATAGATGCGTGATGGATTCTGGGACCTTATTACAAAACGTACAAACATCCGTGTCTTTCACCTTACAGTTTTTTCAAACAGACATGATTAATCGCGATCACCCTGTGCACTATCTCAAACTGGAAACTTCTAATCTTTTCATTTCCGGAAACAATTCATAGTGACGGTGCCATTGATCAGGTAACACGTGCATTCCGGCTCACTTTCCCAATTCAATTTATAATCATGACTTTTTTTCAGACAGATTACAAATTTATTATAAATAAAATTACAGTTTCGTTTTACTTTGCATTTCCTGCACGGGTCGTGTACTAATAAAACGCTTATTATCAATAGACTTAGCACGGACAGCTTTCCACTCTCGAGGCAGCAAATGTGTCAAACAATAAAAGTCAGCGTAACAGTTAAGGACAGTTATTAGGACTCGTAACCCACATGAAACAGCCAGTGCGATCGGCCATACACACTGGAGGTTGTCAACTAGGCCTAACTGCCACATTACAAAGGGAAGAGTGTACGGGACACAGCATCCGCATTGACCGTCTCACATGTTTACATATCACTGCACGGTTTGCGATCACCGAACTTAACAACTCCATACTTGTAAAGTAACCACAGTTGCGCCACCCGGGTTTTGATGTATCACCCCAGCAAGGCAAACAAAGTGGGCGGGGCGGGGCGGGCGGGGCGGGTACGGGGGCGAGGGACCACTGACACAGCCTGCGTTTGACGATGCCGCCAAACACAACGGGTGTTTTGTCAGCATTAAGCCGTACATGCCGGGTGTGTCACATGTCGCCGGGATCATTTTGTAATTCCCCGCCAGGATATTATATCGCTCGGCGCCCCGCATTCTTTTTGCCAATCAGTCTGCTGTTCCCGACTCCGCGACGTGTCGGCTTCCTGGGGTCGCGCAGTCTGACTCACCATACGGACCTCCCGGGCGGACCAGTCGTCCTGACAACGACCGGCGCAGACATACCTGGCGGATCGGTCGTCTTGACAACGACTAGCATCCAACAGGAAATAAAGGAAAAAGTCGCAAAACCCACATCAGCGCACGCGACTTGTTACACGGGTGGCCGATATGGCGGTTAAACTCGTCACCGTCCGTCAGCGGTGCCAGTATCCAGCATGGGTCAGTAGGTCACTGGGTCAAGTCGTGCGATGGTCTGTCCGTTAGCGGTGCCAGTATCCAGCATGGGTCAGTAGGTCACTGGGTCAAGTCGTGCGATGGTCTGTCCGTTAGCGGTGCCAGTATCCAGCATGGGTCAGTAGGTCACTGGGTCAAGTCGTGCGATGGTCTGTCCGTTAGCAGTGCCAGTATCCAGCATTGGTCAGTAGATCACTGGGTCAAGTCGTGCGATGGTCTGTCCGTTAGCAGTGCCAGTATCCAGCATGGGTCAGTAGGTCACTGGGTCAAGTCGTGCGATGGTCTGTCCGTTAGCGGTGCCAGTATCCAGCATGGGTCAGTAGGTCACTGGGTCAAGTCGTGCGATGGTCTGTCCGTTAGCAGTGCCAGTATCCAGCATTGGTCAGTAGGTCACTGGGTCAAGTCGTGCGATGGTCTGTCCGTTAGCAGTGCCAGTATCCAGCATTGGTCAGTAGATCACTGGGTCAAGTCGTGCGATGGTCTGTCCGTTAGCAGTGCCAGTATCCAGCATGGGTCAGTAGGTCACTGGGTCAAGTCGTGCGATGGTCTGTCCGTTAGCGGTGCCAGTATCCAGCATTGGTCAGTAGGTCACTGGGTCAAGTCGTGCGATGGTCTGTCCGTTAGCAGTGCCAGTATCCAGCATTGGTCAGTAGGTCACTGGGTCAAGTCGTGCGATGGTCTGTCCGTTAGCGGTGCCAGTATCCAGCATGGGTCAGTAGGTCACTGGGTCAAGTCGTGCGATGGTCTGTCCGTTAGCGGTGCCAGTATCCAGCATTGGTCAGTAGGTCACTGGGTCAAGTCGTGCGATGGTCTGTCCGTTAGCAGTGCCAGTATCCAGCATTGGTCAGTAGGTCACTGGGTCAAGTCGTGCGATGGTCTGTCCGTTAGCGGTGCCAGTATCCAGCATGGGTCAGTAGGTCACTGGGTCAAGTCGTGCGATGGTCTGTCCGTTAGCAGTGCCAGTATCCAGCATTGGTCAGTAGGTCACTGGGTCAAGTCGTGCGATGGTCTGTCCGTTAGCGGTGCCAGTATCCAGCATGGGTCAGTAGGTCACTGGGTCAAGTCGTGCGATGGTCTGTCCGTTAGCGGTGCCAGTATCCAGCATTGGTCAGTAGGTCACTGGGTCAAGTCGTGCGATGGTCTGTCCGTTAGCAGTGCCAGTATCCAGCATTGGTCAGTAGGTCACTGGGTCAAGTCGTGCGATGGTCTGTCCGTTAGCGGTGCCAGTATCCAGCATTGGTCAGTAGGTCACTGGGTCAAGTCGTGCGATGGTCTGTCCGTTAGCAGTGCCAGTATCCAGCATGGGTCAGTAGGTCACTGGGTCAAGTCGTGCGATGGTCTGTCCGTTAGCAGTGCCAGTATCCAGCATTGGTCAGTAGGTCACTGGGTCAAGTCGTGCGATGGTCTGTCCGTTAGCGGTGCCAGTATCCAGCATGGGTCAGTAGGTCACTGGGTCAAGTCGTGCGATGGTCTGTCCGTTAGCAGTGCCAGTATCCAGCATTGGTCAGTAGATCACTGGGTCAAGTCGGGGTTCCAGGTTAAAGTTGCAGGTCGAGCTCTTTCCCACCAAAGCTAAAGAGGTCAAAATACCAGAAGAATCAGTCCTTGAATCATTCGAGATTTCTTTTGTCTATATTCCACCCATGCCAGACTACCAAATAGTGTCTCTTAGCCTTGCCCGTTATATAATCAATTTACCGATTTTCAGTTTTAGTGGTTTTTGTGTGCTTCGCGATGCTTTGGTATAAGTAGCAGTGCCGCGACAGAGTTCTGTGGTGTCCCCGGATAGACACGTTTGCCACATCACAACCGAAACGGCGATGTTTATCAGGTTTCTGAACTTAAAGAATGAAACAATCGACTTTTCTGCAAATTTTGATATAAAAATTGCCTTGGCTTAGTTTTGGCGGGAAAGTACTCGACATGCAACTTTAACTTTAAGTGGTCACGGAATTGAAACATTTGGAAATCGTCTACCATACCCCCATATCTGGTGGGTATGGCACTGGCATTAGCCGGGTATAATCTTCGGGCCCTCGTAGATTCCATCCAAACACCCCCCCCCCCCCCCCCCCCTCATCATGTTGGCACTGAGACATTGGCTTCCCCAGGCTGTAGCACGAGGCGTCGCACGGGAGGGGGGAGGGGTGGGGGTTCGTCGTCACCCCTCCCTCCCCTCATGGCCCTTGCACGCCTGTCTGACCCACCCCTCCCCACTTGCCACTCACGGTGGCTAATCTCATCACTGGCAACAGGGCTATAATTGAGGGAGTGGGCAATGTGCAAATCACACAATTAATGGTATTTAATGTCTCTATCCGTTTAAAGCAGAAGAGTTTCTGATGCGGAAACTAAGGCTGCGCGTTCGGAGAGAGGTGGGTGAAGTCTCTTTGGTACAGAGGGTAAAATACGGCATAGCCTGGCGGAACCCAGCAGGGGAAAGGAGAGACAGAGTGAGGGTAGAGGAGAGGGGGGGGGGGAAGAGGCATAAGGGGCAATAGTAGCACCGACCAAAGGGCATCTGGTAATGTCCCACGAGTGTTGTGCTGCCGCGACCCATTCACCAAATAGGGACAACACGCCCCGCTGGGGGGCGCCACACAAGGACGCCGCCCGGGCCCCGTCCGCAAGGTCACCTTGGGAGAGATAGCGTTTGAAGATCTCTCACGGGACCCCGGCGCCTAACGCCGACAAAGGCGGGGACAACTCTCCCCCTGGTGGCGGCGGGGTGAACAGTTATCGCCCTGTTCTAGGGAAGTGCGGCGTGGCACCAGGCGGTGGAGGTCAGCCAGGGGTCACGGTGGGGTTTGTTGACCCTACGCAGACCTTCGCCTTGAAGACACGCCTACAGGACCCGGCAGACCCCAAAGTCCCTATCTATCCCTAGTGACGCCAATTCAGCAGACATGACCATGGTAATATCACCCCCAACACCGAACAGGCGTCATCAGACATTTATATACCGAACAATAAATAAGGAATGGACTGGATTGGCGGCCTTGACCTAGTAACCTTAATATTTACAGGCCAAACCTCTAAATAACCCACCGCAATATGTGTACTGTTATGGACGTCAGTTCCAACTATGCTCTGTGTATAAAGATATAGGAAGCGAAATCAACACTTATTCTCCCCACGCGGTAATATTTCAACCTACACTGAATTAGAAAGGTGATGCCGTGAGTTGACCCACCATCACATACCCTACTCTTTGTCCGTGCGACACACGGGAGATCAAACACAGAAGCATATACCGCAAAGGGAGATATACTGGAGTTACTTATCATAAAGGCACATTATGGCGGTCTGTGCATCAATTCAGGGGAAGGGAGGTATGGGAAGGGAGGTCTGGGAAGGGAGGTCTGGGAAGGGAGGTATGGGAAGGGAGGTCTGGGAAGGGAGGTCTGGGAAGGGAGGTCTGGGAAGGGAGGTCTGGGAAGGGAGGTCTGGGAAGGGAGGTCTGGGAGGGGAGGTCTGGGAAGGGAGGTCTGGGAAGGGAGGTCTGGGAAGGGAGGTATGGGAAGGGAGGTCTGGGAAGGGAGGTCTGCGAAGGGAGGTCTGGGAAGGAAGGTCTGGGAGGGGAGGTCTGGGAAGGAAGGTCTGGGAAGGGAGGTCTGGGAAGGGAGGTCTGCGAAGGGAGGTCTGGGAAGGGAGGTCTGGGAGGGGAGGTCTGGGAAGGGAGGTCTGGGAAGGGAGGTCTGGGAAGGGAGGTCTGGGAAGGGAGGTCTGGGAAGGGAGGTCTGGGAAGGAAGGTCTGGGAAGGGAGGTCTGGGAAGGGAGGTCTGGGAAGGGAGGTCTGGGAAGGAAGGTCTGGGAAGGGAGGTCTGGGAAGGGAGGTCTGGGAAGGGAGGTCTGGGAAGGGAGGTCTGGGAAGGGAGGTCTGGGAAGGGAGGTCTGGGAAGGGAGGTCTGGGAAGGGAGGTCTGGGAGGGAAGGTCTGGGAAGGGAGGTCTGGGAAGGGAGGTCTGGGAAGGGAGGTCTGCGAAGGGAGGTCTGGGAAGGAAGGTCTGGGAGGGGAGGTCTGGGAAGGAAGGTCTGGGAAGGGAGGTCTGGGAAGGGAGGTCTGCGAAGGGAGGTCTGGGAAGGGAGGTCTGGGAAGGGAGGTCTGGGAAGGGAGGTCTGGGAAGGGAGGTCTGGGAAGGGAGGTCTGGGAAGGAAGGTCTGGGAAGGGAGGTCTGGGAAGGGAGGTCTGGGAAGGGAGGCCTGGGAAGGGAGGTCTGGGAAGGGAGGTCTGGGAAGGGAGGTCTGGGAGGGAAGGTCTGGGAAGGGAGGTCTGGGAAGGGAGGTCTGGGAAGGGAGGTCTGCGAAGGGAGGTCTGGGAAGGAAGGTCTGGGAGGGGAGGTCTGGGAAGGGAGGTCTGGGAAGGGAGGTCTGGGAAGGGAGGTCTGGGAAGGGAGGTCTGGGAAGGGAGGTCTGGGAAGGGAGGTCTGGGAAGGGAGGTCTGGGAAGGGAGGTCTGGGAAGGGAGGTCTGGGAAGAGAGGTCTGGGAAGGGAGGTCTGGAAAGGGAGGTCTGGGAAGGGAGGTCTAGGAAGGGAGGTCTGGGAAGGGAGGTCTGGGAAAGGAGGTCTGGGAGGGGAGGTCTGGGAAGGAAGGTCTGGGAAGGGAGGTCTGGGAAGGGAGGTCTGGGAAGGGAGGTCTGGGAAGGGAGGTCTGGGAAGGAAGGTCTGGGAAGGGAGGTCTGGGAAGGGAGGTCTGGGAAGGGAGGTCTGGGAAGGGAGGTCTGGGAAGGGAGGTCTGGGAAGGGAGGTCTGGGAAGGGAGGTCTGGGAGGGAAGGTCTGGGAAGGGAGGTCTGGGAAGGGAGGTCTGGGAAGGGAGGTCTGCGAAGGGAGGTCTGGGAAGGAAGGTCTGGGAGGGGAGGTCTGGGAAGGAAGGTCTGGGAAGGGAGGTCTGGGAAGGGAGGTCTGCGAAGGGAGGTCTGGGAAGGGAGGTCTGGGAAGGGAGGTCTGGGAAGGGAGGTCTGGGAAGGGAGGTCTGGGAAGGGAGGTCTGGGAAGGAAGGTCTGGGAAGGGAGGTCTGGGAAGGGAGGTCTGGGAAGGGAGGTCTGGGAAGGGAGGTCTGGGAAGGGAGGCCTGGGAAGGGAGGTCTAGGAAGGGAGGTCTGGGAAGGGAGGTCTGGGAAGAGAGGTCTGGGAAGGGAGGTCTGGAAAGGGAGGTCTGGGAAGGGAGGTCTAGGAAGGGAGGTCTGGGAAGGGAGGTCTGGGAAAGGAGGTCTGGGAGGGGAGGTCTGGGAAGGAAGGTCTGGGAAGGGAGGTCTGGGAAGGGAGGTCTGGGAAGGGAGGTCTGGGAAGGGAGGTCTCGGAAGGAAGGTCTGGGAAGGGAGGTCTGGGAAGGGAGGTCTGGGAAGGGAGGTCTGGGAAGGGAGGTCTGGGAAGGGAGGTCTGGGAGGGAAGGTCTGGGAAGGGAGGTCTGGGAAGGGAGGTCTGGGAAGGGAGGTCTTGGAAGGGAGGTCTAGGAAGGCAGGTCTGGGAAGGGAGGTCTGGGAAAGGAGGTCTGGGAGGGGAGGTCTGGGAAGGGAGGTCTGGGAAGGGAGGTCTGGGAAGGGAGGTCTGGGAAGGGAGGTCTGGGAAAGGAGGTCTGGGAAGGGAGGTCTGGGAAGGGAGGTCTGGGAAGGGAGGTCTGGGAAGGGAGGTCTGGGAAGGGAGGTCTGGGAAGGGAGGTCTGGGAAGGGAGGTCTGGGAAGTGAGGTCTGGGAAGGGAGGTCTGGGAAGGGAGGTCTGGGAAGGGAGGTCTGGGAAGGGAGGTCAGGGAAGGGAGGTCTGGGAAGGGAGGTCTGGGAGGGGAGGTATGAGAAGGGAGGTATAGGGAGGGGATGGGGGGTCAGCTAAGAGAAAGGGAGGGTCTGTAGATGCCTTGGGAGGGGGGTAGGGGGGTGGGGAGCCATGAGACACCCGTTACTTGAAAATAAAGTTTATGTAAGGCACACGTCCACCTAGATACATCTAAGTGTGCCGGACAAACAGAATATGTCGCTCAGGAAAGGCCAACAAATGGAAATGAAGGTCTCTGGACGATGGGGTGAGCCTAAGCGATCCCACAAGAGTACCATCGGTACATGTCAGCGGAGGACTGTTCAACCGGAACACACCGACACGACACAAACAACTAGCGCATAAATCAGACAGAGGACCGACTCTCCTGGGGCCAACAATACGCTAACGCCACATAACACTAACTGACGTCGCTTTGCGGAACATGCTTCATGACAGACACGCATGACAGCGTTCAGTTCCAGGCGGTGGCAGGGGGAGGGAGCAAGGGAGGGAGGGAGCGAGGGGCAGGAGGGGGGGGGGGGAGGGAAAGGGAGGACCAGCGCATCCTTCCATCCCATCTTCCCTCCACGGTGTGTTTTGTACACATGTGTTTATATATTGGGCCACGTGCAACAAAACTATCGATCTGGTCGACATATGGTTTGAATGGTGGGCTGGCTACCCAGGCAGGGTGTGTAGGCGCTGTATCCCAAGGCACAGCGGGGAGATGGTCGACAACGAGAACAGCCACAACACCCGCACCCCCGCCACACAAGTGTCGAGAAAGTGTCCGTCAGGAGCGCTCCGGACTGGCTGGCAACCTACCGTGGCGATGGGAGAGTTTGTTGCCCATGGTGTCAGTGACGGGGTCGGCCGTGGCGGCGGCTGGACGACTGCATATGGTGGTGTTACCACAGTTACAGGAGACCCAGAGGTTGGCCTCGCCAACCAGTCAACCAGCCAGCCAGTGAGCCAGCAGCCCGCTCCACTCACGGCGGCCTCTCCACTCCCCACATCTCCCGCTCTACCTCCGCCACCGCCTCGCTCACTCGCTGGTTCGAGCGCTCGCTCAAATAATGTCACGGCGCAGAACCATATTATGATAATGGCCGCGCTGGGGTAAACAGTTCTCTCTTTCCTCTTTCAAGCCTCTGTCAGCTCCGCCCCCCCCCCCCTCTTCTCGCATCACTCCTGATACATTCCATGATGTTAAAGTTGACTGGCGCTCTGACAGGTGTGTCTATCAAACGTGACCGCCCCGCCACCTCCCGTCCTATCACCCAGAGAACCATGGTCTCGAGAGTTGGGTGGAGGAGGGGGGGGGACGGGGGGGGGAGGTGGGGACGGGAAAGGGGGTGAGGAACAATTATTGTTTTTAAATAGCCATACAGCTAGTTATAACCGTTACATGTATATCTATTGGGTGTTCTCGACCGGCGCACATGCCCCGCAGTGCCCCCCCCCCCCCCACCGCCCCATTGCAGCCTCCATGCGGTGACAACCCCTGGGCCCCGCGGCCGGGGCGGGGCGGGGCGGCACCCCCACCCCGCCTGCGAGGACGCCCATCATACCAGTAATTGGAGTGTAAACTCACCAAATCATTATCCGCTTGGTGAGAGCGACTTGACGGGTGAAGGGACGGTGCGCTCTATAGAAAAACCATATATCAAAAACTCAGCCAGAAAAAGAAACCGTCGTCACGCCAGTAACAAAGGAGGGTAGAGGGGGGGGGGGCAGGGTGAGAGGGGGGGGGGGCAGGGTGAAAGTAGAGGAGGGCGGCAGAGACACTTCAAGTGTGACTTCAGGGGTGTAATACAGCCCGACTGTCGTCATTGTGTTGCGGGGCCCGGGCCTCAATCTGTGATTAACCCCCCACCGCGCCCACACCCCACCACCGTCTGAAGTCACCCCCGGCCCGCCGGGCACACCACAGGGGTGATCCAACTCCTGAGCCTGGTGGTGTCAGCGGCGGTCTCTGTCAAACCCAGCCGTGACCCACAAGGTCTTTACAAGTTCGCGGTGCGCCACAAGAGTTAACCAATGTAGGTCATATCGCCACCATGGCAAAGGTCAAGGAAGAGCTATGTGCCGGGGAATAATCCCGCTACTCTTGGCGAAGAAAGACATGGAATCTTGATCCTCCCAACAGAGATGGTAGCACAGGCGCGGCTCGAACCCCGCACCAACCGCTTGGGCTGGCCTAGCAGAGCACACGCCAGTAGCCAGACGTGCTACCCACTAGATCATGGGGTCAATCTACGGTGGAATCGAACCAGTCTACTGAGATGGCTGACATGCTCCAGAGAGCACTTTCATCTCCTTAATTATTTATAGCTGAAGATTTATTAGGAGTAACAGTTTATACACGCTATATAATTGAGGTAAAAAGGTTTTAGATTTCGATTATCATACTTCTGTCACACTTCTTAAGTTCTGGGAGGTCATTGATTTGCACTAATTTGTACGTTTCATGGTCAGTTTTCTTCTCTATGAATAGCGTTTTAATGAAGAGATGAATTAACACCTCACATGTACATAAAGATTAGTGTGTAATTATTCCCCAGCCGCCGTCCTTGTGTGAGCTGACCGTTACCACTGACCCGTTACCCTGGCCACGCCCCCTCTATGTTCCAACGCTTTCATCATGCGGAGCGGCGCGATCGCCAAGGGCGGTGGCTTTGAACAACAACCATCAACACGTCCAGGGGAAGTGTTTTGTACCCAATTAATGCAAGCTGGACTTGACACCACCCCCCCCCCCCCCATCCACCCGCCGCCTGTTTAAATTACGTTCCACAGGTAGAGCAATCTGGTTCAGTACAGCAGACCTTTGGTCCCTATATGCAGCAGATAGCCATTATCTAAAACTTTTTTTCGCCGGGACAGCAGACGACATTTGCCGTCCGACAGTCTATCGGAAGGCGGGAAACAAGACCATACGACCATAGATAGTACCTGTATAGCACCATGTCCCAGCAGCCCATTATATATCTCTCTCGCTGAGCCAGTCGAGATTTAAACTTAGCCTTTCCAGCCACACCCATGGCTCTCAGCAACAAGGAATTCTTCCTGGCCAATAGTCGTTTATCATAAAACGAGGTGAATACCTCCATTAGAAGTCTTGCATTCACTGCATGGTTCAGACTGTGGGTACATTCACCGTACATGAGGCTGCATGATATGGTTAGGGAGCGATTGCCCAAGACATTCCATATGTCAACCGTTTTAAGAAGATATACACCACACAACTATAATCTATACCTCTTGTCGGGCAAAAAGTGGGATTCAGGCCATAAACCATGAGCTGGCGCAACACAGAAGCACAAAAAAAGTTTTTTGTGTTTGCACAGGGCAGGCCACCTAGCGACTGGAGCAAACACTAGGCGTTGGCAGGCTGGCTACCTCCGCGGGGCACAACACCTGGCTCAACGTGGAACCGAACCACAGCAGACACACGAACACCATGTTTATACTGTATGTATAGGACAACATGTCGGCAAACATAAGTTCAATGTTGGTGTCACACCCACGAGTTCTATATAATATATATAAAACAGATAGCGCATGTCGAGCTGAGTACTAGCCCCCACCTTTCATTACTCTGGCCCTCCTGGCTTTGTCCTGAGCACAGCAAAGTAACTCCATGTCCGGGGACTGTAGTCTCCTTCTCGCTGCCGCTATTCCATGGGTTGAGAGGCCCTTGGCTGATATCCAACGAGAGGCACGTGTATCCAAACACTAAATGAAGACTCCACCTCTCAGGCAAACGCAATATCACTTCAACGACCTGAGTGAGTGACGTCACACGGACCCCTCACGAAGGCGCATCTCGGATCAACACACCGACCAAAGTAAACAGCAAGGATGTAAGCCGCGATTCCTATCCACAGCGCCGTTTCCTGTTATATAGTCGGAACTAGCAGGCTCATTTCATTTTTCTTTTTCCTGCACCACGACTGAACCATTCCGAGGTATGAACCCAATCAACCACTCATACGGAGGTAATCCTCAGGTAAACAACAGTTGGACTTCGCCCAATATCCACGCGCGTGAGAGGTGAGAAGTGAGAAGTGAGAAGTGAGGGGTGCGAGGTTCCTGCTCCGCAAGTGTCCTGTCATTGCTCCTTGCAGACCATGCGCCCGCCACGCCGTGTGATGCAATGATACCTCTGTCGGGTCGGTGGCTACAGCTGGCGGGTGGGGGGGGGGGGGGGTGTCCCCACACCTCTCGCTCTGTAATTACACCTGCCGACACAGTCAACGTCTCATAACGTATCAGGTGCGACGTCTATACCTACAGACAGTGAGAGGGAAAGCATACAGGGACAGTCCCGTGATGCAGTGCGCCGTGATGGCCGTCCCCCTCCGGCCTGTTGCCGCGTGGGCCACCCCGGGGGTCACACCGACACTGCCTCTGCCGGGGTCTGTGGTCGGCCCTCCTTTCTCCGAAACGCTGAACGCCACAACTATAATGACCGGCCTTTTTGATGGTGAATCATTGGACACGACACGCCTCCTCCCACGGATTCTGTCCGCTGCAGTGGCGGGAAGCTCGAGGGAGAGTCGTCGCTGCAGGGCGCTGGTGGCGTGGAGCGCGGGAAACCAGCGGCACGGCGCGCGAGCGGAGCAGACGGCTGCTAGTAGCGACGCTCCTCGCGAGCTCCGTCCTTAGCAACGGCGGCGCTGCGATTACCCGACTCCACTTCCGAAATGTGTTTGTTTGGCTAAACACGCCAGTTAGAGCGGCGTCCAGGGAAGGGGAAAATACACCAAGGCCAGGGCGAATATTCCCTGGGAATCTACGGAAGAGAGGGGGTCGAGGACCGAGCGTATTGAGAGCTGGATACTTGCGGAGAGTAAGGCCAAGCAGCGAGGCAGCAGAGAAGCCCGGATGTGGACGGTACGGGGACGGGAAGGCCACCTAGATACAGCGAGGCCGCTGGCTCCACACGCCGCTTCCGGTGGGAGCCCCTATCTGGTGGGGTGGGGGGGGGGGGGTGAGGGTGGGGATAAGGGAGTGATGGGTGGCGGAGGCGGGGTACACTTGCCACGGGCTGGACGCCCTCGGACCGCTGCCGCCGTTGTTACGACAACACCTTACGACCGCCCAACTGGTCGAAAGCAGCGCGACGGGGGCCGGACCGAACAGGAAGCGGAACTCCGACGGGAAGGGTTCAGTGCCAGATGAGGACTTCAGTAAGACAAACGATGGCTGGTGGTTGTGCTGTAAACACCCCGTGAACCGGTGGCAGCTTATCTCCAGTCATACAGCTGCACACACACACCAGCGATATATAGCGACCACGTGATGGGATGCGTAGTGACGTGCCAGCCGTGGCTACGCGGGGCGAGGGCGGGCTGCAGCCGTGGCTACGCGGGGCGAGGGCGGGCTGCAGCCGTGGCTACGCCGGGCTCTGGGCTCCTGCCGCCTGGCGGGGGAGGGGTGCGCCGGGACTCCCGCCCCACTGACTCTTGGGACTCCTCCTTAAACATCAGTTCAGAGTCAACATAAAAAAAAAACTCAACGAAATCACGTCACGCGAATCCTCCGCGGGAAAAGGTCGGAATTCCTTCACAACGGCCAAAGACTCCCAAACCGCGGTTTACGCTTTCCCCGAAGAGAGCTGTCGGCAGAACGTAACCGGGCCATAAATATGCGCTTCCATTGGCAACTCGAGCGACCCCCGGGAAACTGGTACTTGGCACAGACACAAGTGTCAGGGGCTAGCGAGGGCCTCGGCAAGCCATCGGGAGAAAAAGGAGACGGGACGGGTCGACGATGCTGCCGTCTGCCGCCCGCCGGCAATAAAAGAAAGCAATCTCGGGAGATCGTGTCGGAGATAGGAGCAATCTCTGTTAGGCGTCGCTTCAGTCCAATCCAGTCGCCACTGTCCTATAGTGTTATTAACCCCCCAGAGGCCCCGGGGGTACCGCTGGGGTGCCGCCGGTGAGTGTCCGAGGAGTCAGATAGCAGGGGGGGCTTCAGACAACGGAGGTCAGGGGGCCAGAGGCAGGGTCTGAAAAACACAAACGTTTGGCCTTGCTCGGCGGCGAATCCAAGCTGATGGCTGGCGTAAAGGTAGATAGAGCGTCGATATCGACCGTGTCTCTGGGACTCCCTTCCAATAATGAAAGAGGTACACCGTTCAGTGAGTGCCCCCCCCCCCTCGCACCCCACTCGGCCTGGCACCCCACCTGCCACCCGTCAGCAGAGGTCCAGCACAAGCTCTCCGGCTTAACGTCTTCAATTTGTGAAAACAATCCTATGTGGTGTAAGGTCACAATAAGTCTCTCGATATTGAATATCGAGCCAGTTAAGTATACCAGCTCTTGATGATCCGGCCTAGAGCTTGATTGCTATGATATATCCCAATATCAGATGTCAGGGCGACCGTGAAATCTAACGTCCATCCTTTGTTCGTCCATTAGGGCTCTAATCGGGTGCAGAGCCGGCTCTCGTGGTATCACTACCTATATACACACGACGGTCTGTAACAACGCCTATTGACCACGGCTGCCCGGTCACGGCCCCAATCACTGACAGATGACGAGAGAATCGTTGTCAGAGCTTTTGTTAATCGTTGCTGCGCGTTGGCTGACCGTTGTGGGAACACGCTGCCACAGGCAGACCCACTGGCCGACAGCCTGACTGATTGGCTGGCTGGCTGACTGGCTGGCTGGCTGAGTGGCCGCGGACACCACGAGCCGTGTGCTGCAGGACACTTGCTGGATGAATGAATAGGCGACTGCCAGCTGCCTGCTCGCCAGCCTGCTGCAGCCGACCATGCCAGATAGAGCGTGAGCGGGCCAGTAGCGTGGAGTGCCAGTCCCCTCCCTGGTCGGTATGGGCCCTGACAGTATGGCGAGCTCCCGGCCCTGACAGTATGGCGAGCTCCATGCCCTGACAGTATGGCGAGCTCCATGCCCTGACAATATGGCGAGCTCCATGCCCTGACAGTATGGCGAGCTCCATGCCCTGACAGTATGGCGAGCTCCATGCCCTGACAGTATGGCGAGCTCCCAGCTCTGACAGTATGGCGAGCTCTTGACCCTGACAGTATGGCGAGCTCCTGGCCCTGACAGTATGGCGAGCTCTTGGCCCTGACAGTATGGCGAGCTCCGGCCCTGACAGTATGGCGAGCTCTTGGCTCTGACAGTATGGTGAGCTCTTGGCCCTTACAGTATGGCGAGCTCCCGGCCCTGACAGTATGGCGAGCTCTTGGCTCCGACAGTATGGTGAGCTCTTGGCCCTTACAGTATGGCGAGCTCCCGGCCCTGACAGTATGGCGAGCTCCTGGCCCTGACAGTATGGCGAGCTACTAGCTCTGACAGTATGGCGAGCTCTTGACCCTGACAGTATGGCGAGCTCTTGGCCCTGACAGTATGGCGAGCTCTTGGCTCTGACAGTATGGCGAGCTCCCGGCCCTGACAGTATGGCGAGCTCCTGGCTCTGACAGTATGGCAAGCTCTTGGCCCTGACAGTATGGCGAGCTCTTGGCCCTGACAGTATGGCGAGCTCCCGGCCCTGACAGTATGGCGAGCTCTTGGCCCTGACAGTATGGCGAGCTCCCGGCCCTGACAGTATGGCGAGCTCTTGGCTCTGACAGTATGGCGAGCTCTTGGCCCTGACAGTATGGCGAGCTCCCGGCCCTGACAGTATGGCGAGCTCTTGGCCCTGACAGTATGGCGAGCTCTTGGCCCTGACAGTATGGTGAGCTCTTGGCCCTGCCAGTATGGCGAGCTCTTGGCCCTGACAGTATGGCGAGCTCTTGGCTCTGACAGTATGGTGAGCTCTTGGCCCTGACAGTATGGCGAGCTCCCGGCTCTGACAGTATGCCGAGCTCTTGGCTCTGACAGTATGGTGAGCTCTTAGCCCTTACAGTATGGCGAGCTCATGGCTCTGACAGTATGCGGAGCTCTTGCCCTTGACAGTATGGCGAGCTCTTGGCTCTGACAGTATGGCGAGCTTTTGGCCCTGACAGTATGGCGAGCTTTTGACCCTGACAGTATGGTGGGTTCCCGACCCTGACAGTATGGCGAGCTCTTGGCCCTGACAGTATGGCGAGCTGTTGACCCTGACAGTATGGCGAGCTTTTGACCCTGACAGTATGGCGAGTTCCCGACCCTGACAGTATGGCGAGCTCTTGGCCCTGACAGTACGGCGAGCTCCAGCCCCCCCCCCATTCATAATACACGTATGTTAACCCCCTCCCGATGTCTCACCACCCACATATTAGTCCTTGAGCTACACCGGGGGGTGCCCTCTGTCGCTGCCCCCCCCCCCCGCCCCCCGCCCTCACCCGGGGGTACCATCTGTGGCTGCCTGTCCTCAAGTGTGCTGCCCCCTATCGATAGCTGACTGCTATACCATGCTAATGACAGTTCTCGATACTTCAGCCCCCCCCCCCCCCCCCGACCCCACGGTCCTGGTGACTCCCTGGCTAATGATTTCCCACATGTAGAGCCATAATATTGAATCTCCCGCCACCTGAAGGATGTAAAGCACATTGAAATGTTCGTACTGACGACATATCTCCTTCTACACACCATCACCTGCCACTGTAACAACACCTAACACCTAAAACATCCCGCTGGTCGATACTGCGATCTTTGTATCGGGCGCAAGGTTCAGAGTGAACAGCTGTTACACGCCAGGGACGTACAATAAGGACGAACTCCGGGGATCAGAGCTTCAAACGCACTGATACAGTTACCAAACCAAAAACAGCGGAGTTTACCTTGGCTTAGAAAACACAGAGCGCGTGTGTTCTGCAAAGGGAAACTTTAATGCAGGGACAGTGGGGAGACTGGTACTATGGGGTACAATGGGGTCCAGTTGGACGTTTCTATCCATGGCGGCAGGGACAAAGTAGCCAGGGGACTGCGTGTAAAGCTGAACTGTTTGCCCCCTGATCACCGCGTCGTTGTTCACGGGGGCCCCGCAGTCACAGCAATCCAATTAACGAACGATCCCCGCTATTATGGGCAGCGCCGACTGTCGTGTGGTTACCATTAGCCTAATGACAGCGCGGGAACCTCATGCACCGCGCATTCTCCTGGACTCAATGACGGACGTCGGACTCCCGTAGCTGGCCTTTATATCTCGCCAACAAAAAGCCGACAGACTCACTCACAGAAAACAGTCAGTTCCAGGCACAAATAAGGTATTATCCAGCCATTTAATTTAAATAAATATTTCGTTCGGTCGAGAGGTTCAAACAGAGAGATACAGTTGACTTTGCCTCTTGCAAGGTGGCCAAGGTCAAAGAAGGTGCGTCGGACGCTGCCAAGCGGTGGGGTCGAACAATGGACTGTCTGGAGCTGAAATGAACAAGACTGTCCATTAATCAGAGCGCTGACTCGCCCTTGAGGACCCGTCATGTCCAGCCTACGACTTATCCAAACAAAGAGTCTCAAATGGCCCATCACTCTGACCATCAACCCCTGCACTTGCAACGTCACCACCGGTGACTGGCATTTAATGGATACACCCGGACGGTGTGTGTGTGTGGGGGGGGGGGGGGGGTTGATTGCCGCGCACTGGCGGAGCAAGGAGGGTTTTCAGGGTCAATCACACCATTCAAATGTTGAGGATTTTTTTCACTGAAAATGTGCCCACGACCATTTTTTCTTCTACTAAATGCTGCATCTGTCAAGGTGTGCTGTGTGTGGGTGTGTGTGTGGGGTGGGGACTTTGGAATGAACCAGTTTAGTAAACCTCACCTTTAGTGTTTGTAATAGAGACAGCTAGTCGTCTTGCGCCGCAACCCATCACCGTAAAAAGAGAAGCAACATCAGATAAAAGAGGTCCGGGACTTTCGTGGCACCATTCCTTTTATCTTTCTTCATCAGTCACAACGGCCATGTTGTCTCAGTCATCCACCGTTTTATATCAGGGAACGCCGGGGCACTTAAACTGTTGATCGAGTTAGCAGGCTTCCCGGTACCGGAGACCTCGTCCTACCACATACCACAGCACCCCGGCCGTGAGGGGGGAGATAGGGGGGGGGGGGTGCATAGCCCATGCGACCCGACCCTATTCCCGTCAAATAGTGGCCTATATCAACCATACCCACCAAGTGCTCGCAACTATTAACGTTACGCTTTAGAGTCGCGATTCTAAAATATTCCCCACAGCAAGACATGCAATAAAAGCCGATGTACTTCGTAGAATCCGGCGAGCAGTATCTGGTATACTGTCCTGTGGGAGGTGCCCGCTAGCGTCACCCCCCCCCCCACCCTCCCCCTCCACACTACCCTGTAAAGCTTATCACAGACTCAAGCCGGTCCCCTGCTACATACACCCAAACACCACGCTCTAATCAGAACGCGGGAGGTGAGGTTCAAAACACTTCAATTTTTTTGGCGAGCAAGCAACAACGCCCCCTTGCTTTTTCTGTATTGACAAGACTGCGAGTCACTGTCAACAACGCACCGGTTCGCTCAGCGAGGACCTAAAAAAGGGCGCGATTGTTTCAAAGGTCACATCGAGCAGGAATATGAACCTGATGCGGAGTTAACTGAGGATCAAGGGGGAGGTAAACAGGGCAACCACAGTGTAACCTTGACTCAACTCCGCACTCGGTGACCTCGGTGAGTCACGTGACCCCCGGAGGGATGCAATTTGGTTCCCGGAATGGAACGCTCTGTTCAAGCGAAAATATTCTGGCGGCTACGGCACAGTGCACCGCGGGTCAATGTTTCCATGATCAGCGCAAAGCATGATTTGATTGGTCACGGACAGTCATAGTCACCAGGGCTACCGCCACCCCCTGTCAAGGCTGTTACCAAGGCTGCCTGAGGGCTGTTACCAGGGCTGCCTCTATCCCCTGTGAGGACTGTTACCATGGCTGTTACCAGGGCTGCCTCTATCCCTGTCAGGGCTGTTACCATGGCTGTTACCAGGGCTGCCTCTATCCCTGTCAGGGTTGTCACCATGGCTGTTACCAGGGCTACTTCCATCCCCTGTGAGTGCTGTTACCAGGGCAGCCTCCATCCCCTGTGAGGGCTGTTACCATGGCTGTTACCAGGGCTGCCTCTATCCCTGTCAGGGTTGTTACCATGGCTGTTACTAGGGCTCTTATCCATGCCCTGTGAGTGCTTTTACCAAGACTACCTCCATCCCCTGTCAGGGTTGTTACCAGGGCTGCCTCCATCCCCTGTCAGGGCTGTTACCAAGGCTACCTCCATCCCCTGCCAGGGCTGTTACCAGTGCTGTTACCAGGGCTACCTCCATCCCCTGTCAGGGCTGTTACCAGTGCTGTTACCAGGGCTACTTCCATCCCCTGTCAGGGCTGTTACCATGGCTGTTACCAGGGCTGCCTCCATCCCCTGTGAGGACTGTTACCATGGCTGTTACCAGGGCTGCCTCTATCCCTGTCAGGGCTGTTACCATGGCTGTTACCAGGGCTGCCTCTATCCCTGTCAGGGTTGTCACCATGGCTGTTACCAGAGCTACTTCCATCCCCTGTGAGTGCTGTTACCAGGGCAGCCTCCATCCCCTGTGAGGGCTGTTACCATGGCTGTTACCAGGGCTGCCTCTATCCCTGTCAGGGTTGTTACCATGGCTGTTACTAGGGCTCTTATCCATGCCCTGTGAGTGCTTTTACCAAGGCTACCTCCATCCCCTGTCAGGGTTGTTACCAGGGCTGCCTCCATCCCCTGTCAGGGCTGTTACCAAGGCTACCTCCATCCCCTGTCAGGGTTGTTACCAGGGCTGCCTCCATCCCCTGTCAGGGCTGTTACCAGGGCTGTTACCAGGGCTGCCTCCATCCCCTGTCAGGGCTGTTACCAGCGCTGTTACCAAGGCTGCCTGCACCCCCTGTCAGGGCTGTTACCAGGGAAAGCACTTTTCGTGCGTAACTTTGGTTGAGCATGATGTTGTACCATTGTTATCAAAGAGCATCATTTGCTCGTAATGCGCTACCAACAACACATACGTTGTCATTGGGACCTATTGGGAGTCCTGTGTTTTAGTAACTGGTTTGGGATGGAAGTGGGGGTCAACGTACACCACCTGACAGTGGGTGCCCCCTCTCGGCAGAGATTTACAACCCAGGAATACTACTATACGACGTCGTCTGCTGTGACGAGGACCAATAACAACAGCCAGAACCAGCTGACATGTGTCACCCACAATGGGCATCCCACGGTGGTTCAGCTTGGAAAGTGTCACATATAGCCTGTGAATCTCCTGGTTGATGACAACTCGGCGGGGGAGGGGGTAGGTCGGGTTCGATTCTCTCCCCACACCTTCCCCTCACAGTGGTCAGTACCAATGGGACCTAGAAGCGTGTACGAGGGAGAGAGTGCTGCCCAGGAACGACACTTCCCTGTCGCCCGAGAGGGAACAATCAGCGAGGGAAGGCACTCTGTTAGCACAGCTGCTGAGTGCTGACTGTAAACACTGGCGGTTTAATTCGGGGTGAACCGGTGCACGCCCAGATACATCCGCTATATGGATCTCCCAAATCACCCAAAGGTCCTTGACCCTGAGGTAGTAACCATGGCAATCCAACAATGTACGGACACAATTTGGCACAGAGTATGAGGTATGATTCCTAGTTTCTGATCTTTACCTAATAGATAGGGCTATATATTCGCTTGGTTTCAACAGACACTACAGTTGGAAAGCTCATATTGCCTCACTGAGAATGGAAAGTGAAGCGAAGACATACTAGCCAGTTCTGTGGCTAAAAGACGGGCAAAAGCGGTCACGGAACTGGGGCGAGTCATTGGGGTGACTCCTATTGTGAAGGATATACGCGCAAGTTACGCGAACCACCGACATCAGACAGACCGGCGGGCACGACAGGTAACTTTACTGCCTAGCGCATTAACGAGTTTATAACGCCCCCCGCCGCCCCCTACACCCCTCTCCGCCAGCAGGTATCATAGCGCCCCCCTGCACGACGCTGCTCCGCTCGTGCGGGTTCCCAGAATAAGACTTACCGTTTGGTATCCAGGTGGAGGCTATTCCTGTGGTCATTCAGCAAGACCCGGCGGCGCCACGCGCACTAGACCCGTTCACATACTGCGACACACCATACTTTACGGCTAACGGTGACAGGTCGGCTCTCAGCCAAGTCTGTAGCTGATACACACGCCGACCCCCCCCCCCCCCACAACCAATAACCAACTGTTTTTTTACAGTTACCAGGCACACGCCACCCCCCCCCCCACAACCAATAACCAACTGTTTTTTTACAGTTACCAGGCACACGCCACCCCCCCCCCCCCCCAACAGTTACCAGGCACACGACCAGAGATTGCGACATGTATATCAGCGCCCTCGTCAAACTGGGCCAAAGTACAAGGTGCCCGGTTTACATCCCCCGTGTAATGCACACGGACCCCGCCGTGAAGACTGAGCGCCCAGGGACCACCAGCGCCATCCCTCAACCCGTCAACACCAGAGCCACCACACGCCTAGCCGACACGTGCTTCCCGATGTCTGCTCGCTGATGAATATTAAATGCCTGAGCCCTAAAAGATATAAATCTATTAGGTTGCCATACCAACGGGAGGAGTAACCCTCAAAAACCGTGCCCTGAAGACGATACCTGGGGTACGGGAGGGTGTCGCGGGCCCTGGGGTCCCAACCTAACCGAAGCCAGGTGTGGGGCTGACTCACTCTCCACCACATCTCGCAGGGCGCCCTCTAGCGGGCACATACCAAGTTTAATGCATCTACAAGTGACAATAATTATTTGAGACATTTCCTTGGAGCTCACATTCCATGTTTGAATGATTTGCGAAAAAGAAGGAATTCACATAAGCTGGATTCAAACTGCATTAATAACGACACATGCACAATGTTGACATGATGTTACATTATTGTAGTTTGATGTTTTGAGACTTCTAATCTGTAGAACTAAATCGTGCGATGCTATGAAGAGAATCAATATGTGGTAGCACGCCCACCTATGTGATTGACACTGCACTAAACACGTAGCAGTTTCGACCGGTTTTTAAACGAAACGGTTCAATCTATTTATTGCCGAGCGATCATTGATGTTTATGTTCCATATTAAAGTAGGCTCGAGGCCTCAGTCACTAAATCGGTGTTTGTACAGTCAGCATTCTGACACATTCCCGACACCACTCCTAACTGGAGCAGCCCAGTTGTGGCTTTATACCGGAGTTCCTTCCCTTCAGGCAAGCGACTTACGCAGTTCTTTACTCCTTTTTTTTTAGATTTTTTCCTCGGGTTTTTTTATGGTTGTGTTTGCCATTATCCGTAAACCCCGAGCGATATATGACCCAGTTAGCCGACCAAGTGTCAGCGCCGATGCCCAATTCGCAGCTTGTCTTTTTCCATCAAACAACAGGTTCACAGTTCAGTAGTCGGGCGTGTTTTGCCCGTGATCTCGCGGCCAGTAGCGGCATGCAGGTCCTGATTACCTCCATACAATACACTGCAAAACACTGTACTACAAAACACTGTACTACAAAACACTGTACTACAAAACACTGTACTACAAAACACCATACGACAAACACTACACTACACTACACAGAACGGGGCCCAATATGCTTTAGGCCATTTTCGCGTACGCATGAGAAGAACCTGGCTCAGGAACATGTTTGATGCCATTTTTGCGAACATACATAGGATCGAACCTGAGCCTCGTTATCATACACGGCCTAAGCTACCCGTCAATGGGATTGTTTCACATCATGCATTGTTCTACGAGGCGAAGCCTTCATTTTGGCATTGTTCTACGAGCCAAAGCCTTCTTTTCGGCATTGTTCTACAAGCCAACGCCTTCCTTTTGGCATTGTTCTACGAGCCAAAGCCTTCCTTTTGGCATTGTTCTACGAGCCAAAGCCTTCCTTTCGGCATTGTCCTACGAGCCAAAGCCTTCCTTTTGGCATTGTTCTACGAGCCAAAGCCTTCCTTTTGGCATTGTTCTACGAGCCAACGCCTTCCTTTCGGCATTGTTCTACGAGCCAAAGCCTTCCTTTCGGCATTGTCCTACGAGCCAAAGCCTTCCTTTTGGCATTGTTCTACGAGCCAAAGCCTTCCTTTTGGCATTGTTCTACGAGCCAAAGCCTTCCTTTCGGCATTGTCCTACGAGCCAAAGCCTTCCTTTTGGCATTGTTCTACGAGCCAAAGCCTTCCTTTTGGCATTGTTCTACGAGCCAAAGCCTTCCTTTTGGCATTGTTCTACGAGCCAAAGCCTTCCTTTTGGCATTGTTCTACGAGCCAAAGCCTTCCTTTTGGCATTGTTCTACAAGCCGAATAATAAAGTTACCACGCGTTCTTCATTCTTTAACTCCCCGCTAACATGAGTGGCGCTGGGAGACACACCAGGGCCCCTGTCTCTCCACCCTAAATCACCAGGGCCCCTGTCTCTCCACCCTAAATCACCAGGGCCCCTGTCTCTCCACCCTAAATCACCAGGGCCCCTGTCTCTCCACCCTAAATCACAAGGGCTCCTGTCTCTCCACCCTAAATCCCCAGGGCCCCTGTCTCTCCACCCTAAATCCCCAGGGCTTCTGTCTCTCCACCCTAAATCCCCAGGGCTCCTGTCTCTCCACCCTAAATCACCATGGCCCCTGTCTCTCCACCCTAAATCACCATGGCCCCTGTCTCTCCACCCTAAATCCCCAGGGCTTCTGTCTCTCCACCCTAAATCACCAGGGTCCCTGTCTCTCCACCCTAAATCACCAGGGCCCCTGTCTCTCCACCCTAAATCACCAGGGCCCCTGTCTCTCCACCCTAAATCACCAGGGCCCCTGTCTCTCCACCCTAAATCACCAGGGTCCCTGTCTCTCCACCCTAAATCACCAGGGCCCCTAACTCTCCACCCTAAATCGCCAGGGCCTCTGTCACTCCACCCTAAATCACCAGGGCCCCTGTCTCTCCACCCTAAATCACAAGGGCTCCTGTCTCTCCACCCTAAATCCCCAGGGCCCCTGTCTCTCCACCCTAAATCACCAGGGCCCCTGTCTCTCCACATTAAATCACCAGGGCCCCTGTCTCTCCACCCTAAATCACCAGGGCCCCTGTCTCTCCACCCTAAATCACCAGGGCCCCTGTCTCTCCACCCTAAATCACCAGGGCCCCTGTCTCTCCACCCTAAATCACAAGGGCTCCTGTCTCTCCACCCTAAATCCCCAGGGCCCCTGTCTCTCCACCCTAAATCCCCAGGGCTTCTGTCTCTCCACCCTAAATCCCCAGGGCTCCTGTCTCTCCACCCTAAATCACCATGGCCCCTGTCTCTCCACCCTAAATCACCATGGCCCCTGTCTCTCCACCCTAAATCCCCAGGGCTTCTGTCTCTCCACCCTAAATCACCAGGGTCCCTGTCTCTCCACCCTAAATCACCAGGGCCCCTGTCTCTCCACCCTAAATCACCAGGGCCCCTGTCTCTCCACCCTAAATCACCAGGGCCCCTGTCTCTCCACCCTAAATCACCAGGGTCCCTGTCTCTCCACCCTAAATCACCAGGGCCCCTAACTCTCCACCCTAAATCGCCAGGGCCTCTGTCACTCCACCCTAAATCACCAGGGTCCCTGTCTCTCCACCCTAAATCACCAGGGCCCCTGTCTCTCCACCCTAAATCGCCAGGGCCTCTGTCACTCCACCCTAAATCACCAGGGTCCCTGTCTCTCCACCCTAAATCACCAGGGCCCCTGTCTCTCCACCCTAAATCACCATGGCCCCTGTCTCTCCACATTAAATCACCAGGGCCCCTGTCTCTCCACCCTAAATCACCAGGGCCCCTGTCTCTCCACCCTAAATCACCAGGGCCCCTGTCTCTCCACCCTAAATCACCAGGGCCCCTGTCTCTCCACCCTAAATCACCAGGGTCCCTGTCTCTCCACCCTAAATCACCAGGGCCCCTGTCTCTCCACCCTAAATCACCAGGGCCCCTGTCTCTCCACCCTAAATCACCATGGCCCCTGTCTCTCCACATTAAATCACCAGGGCCCCTGTCTCTCCACCCTAAATCACCAGGGCCCCTGTCTCTCCACCCTAAATCACCAGGGCCCCTGTCTCTCCACCCTAAATCACCAGGGCCCCTGTCTCTCCACCCTAAATCATCAGGGCCCCTGTCTCTCCACCCTAAATCACCAGGGCCCCTGTCTCTCCACCCTAAATCACCAGGGCCCCTGTCTCTCCACCCTAAATCACCAGGGCCCCTGTCTCTCCACCCTAAATCACCAGGGCCCCTGTCTCTCCACCCTAAATCATCAGGGCCCCTGTCTCTCCACCCTAAATCACCAGGGCCCCTGTCTCTCCACCCTAAATCACCAGGGCCCCTGTCTCTCCACCCTAAATCACCAGGGCCCCTGTCTCTCCACCCTAAATCCAAAAACATCCAGAATTCGATTCACTGCAAGCAGCGGCAGGCGATGTGGGTTGGATTGGCGCAGTCTGCGGTACTGCATCAACTCCCGCTAGGGGGACGCCAGTCGCTGAAACCTGCCCGCCTCTGTACCACAGGCACATAGACCACTGGTATCCGATAGGGGAATCCTCGACCCGATAAACAGCTTACCACCAAGGTCGGGCGGGGGCTGGTCGGGGGCTAGTCCGGCGGGGGCTGGTCGGGCGGGGGCTGGTCGGGGGCTAGTCGGGCGGGGGCTGGTCGGGCGGGGGGTGGTCGGGGGCTAGTCCGGCGGGGGCTGGTCGGGAGGGGGCTGGTCGGGCGGGGACTGGTCGGGGGGGACTGGTCGGGCCGACACGGCTTTGTTCTCGGAGACTACCGAATGACCGGACTCACCTTTGAGCAGCTGCTTGAGTTCCTTGCCGGCCCGCGAGCCGGTGAACTTATTGACGATATCCAAAGCGGTCTGGTCGTAGGAGTTGCTCTTATTCACATCAATGCCGCACTGAAGTCAAGAGAGAGACACATGAGGGAGTTCACCTGACGATTCCCTGGGTCGGGAATAGCAACAAGTGCCAGATATCGTTATGGCGTGCCGCTCCATGAACTTTTGAACGAGCGCTGGTCGATTAGCTTTTAAACCGGTTCTGCTGAGATCCAGACAACAATGCCGCGAGTGAAAGTTATTACCTCCGGGGACCAGTCCGCCGGTAAAGTCAGGGTACATAGTTCAATACTCCTGTAGCGGCTCGTAGCCCTTGGCTACCAACACGAGACAAGAACAGGGGAGAACTTGATAAGGAGGGATATGTGAATGAAAGTTTGCCGCAGGATTTGTTCTCCGTTCGCTGCAGAAAGGAGTGACTTTGGCAGCACCCGCCCACCCTAGTACCAAGTGGCGGGGCAAAAACAAAAACCCAGAAAGATTAGGTGATTTATTTCACGCCATTCTGCCGTTAAGGCCTCGCAGAATGAGAGAGAACGGTACTCCCGGAGGTAGTCGACACACTGGCATGGTGGGTCCTTGGTACCTCACGCTAGACATTACACCTTGCACACCGCATTGGCAATGGGGCATCCGTATAGGAGGCACAATACACGTAAGACCAGTAACATATAAATCATACATCAACAAATGTAATAATCAGCATTATCATTACATGTTCAGCAAGTAATATAACGTTGTGCAACTACACGGAAGTCCAAATCCCAAATGGCTACTTTTGGCACTGTTCTTCAAGTCCTTGTGACCCTTGACCCCTGACCATTGTCATACCACAAGCTGTCCGATACCATAACATACATTAGTATAGGTCACGTACACAGAGCAGTCAGCACGCCGCAGGGACCTCCTTCACCGCCGATACAAACACGACGTCAGCCCTGGCTGGGCTGTATCTAGATCATGTTTACGTGTGTCGGCGTGTGCTATAGCACAAACCAGTGCTATAATGAGTCAGTCCGTAGCAAAACCACGTGTTATTCCGCCTGAGCCCCTCCAGATAATTATATAATGTAACTTCAGATATTTATAATGGAAGTGATGCGTATTCATGCCACATGTTTTAATGTCACCGTGACGCTGCGGGAAGGAAGTCCTGAACAACTGGCGAAATACATATAGAGAGGAAACCCCTTGAGATGGGGACCTAAAACACGCCGTCCTGTATACAGTATGGGGGCCACGTCAAGCTTCACAGCAAAACTACCTCTGGATCTGGTTCAGAGTCAATGATATATATCTCGCTTGAACTCGCATGTGAGTGAGTGGAGAGTGTAAAAAGTAACTTCACCCTGTTTGGGTTATATTAAAGCTACAACCCTGTCCGATCGCCTACAGCTACCTCCTCAAAGCATTCTGAAGTATCTTCTGCAGTAATGGTACATGTTAAAACAATGACATGTTGGGCCCCGCAGGCGTTTAAGGACATGTGTAGTTATACTCCGAGGAGATTTACGTTTTATGTCAAATCTGTTTCCGTTTTCCGATCTTTGACACACCCAAAGAAGAGGAGAAACATTTCCTCTCATAAATAATACAAAAATGAAGGCAGTAAACTTAAACACATAACGAGGATTTAAAATAGAAATGGGTTCCACCTGGAGGTAATGAGCTTTCCGATACATTGCACTTCGGCATTGAGGGGGGCGCTGAAGGGAGGCAGCTAACCATAAAAAGGCCAGTGAGAGGCAGCGGCGAACGGTTTACGTTGCTCGATTGACACCGTCAAATGGTGGAGCCGGCGTTTTATAGCGGCACACATATCTGGCTGTTAACGTGGAATGTAACAGTCTTAAACTGAGCGGCGAGTCCCACACACGCTCAGCGTTCCGGGTCACCGCCAAGGTCAATACTGCGTCAGCACCAAGATATGTGTCTGACCGTCTCTCAATCTGTCCGGCCGCCCGTGGGCAGCCCAGCCTCCACATACCCCCCGCCCAAAACCAGTGAATAGTTTCCATAATATAGTCAGTTACCCTGCAGGGAGTCCACCCCCCCCCCTCCCACCAGTCTGTAGTCCCCATAATAACGTCAGTAACCGGCCACCACAAGTAAACACAACTCCACAGGTGAGGGTGCAGCAATCATCGAATGCACTCAGTGACCCCTGGTCGACTGGTATATATCACTACCCTAGTACCCAGGTCCAGTTAACCATGTCCACGTACATGTACACAAGCCATGACTGTTTGGTGAGGTGCGCTCGCCCAGTTACGCGTTACCTGGTTACAGCATAGCCTGCCAGATATCTAGATATGTTACCAACAACTGTCTGACAGATATAGGAAGACACAGGAGGAAGATAACCAGCATGTCCATGAACTAGTCTTTAGTTACAGCGATTATGTGAATCTCACATTGACCCAGTGGCCAAAGTTTTCAATAAGATCGTCTTGACCCACGAGATGTATCCATTGTGAGATCCCGACACGTCAAACCTCATAACCAATACACAGCCTTCAGGTTACCATCCACTGACAGGACAAGAGCCATAACCAAAGTAAAGCCTCCAGGTTACCATCCACTGACAGGACAAGAGCCATAACCAAAGCACAGCCTTCAGGTTACCATCCACTGACAGGACAAGAGCCATAACCAAAGCAAAGCCTTCAGGTTACCATCCACTGACAGGACAAGAGCCATAACTAAAGCAAAGCCTTCAGGTTACCATCCACTGACAGGACAAGAGCCATAACCAAAGCACAGCCTTCAGGTTACCATCCACTGACAGGACAAGAGCCATAACCAAAGCACAGCCTTCAGGTTACCATCCACTGACAGGACAAGAGCCATAACTAAAGCAAAGCCTTCAGGTTACCATCCACTGACAGGACAAGAGCCATAACCAAAGCACAGCCTTCAGGTTACCATCCACTGACAGGACAAGAGCCATAACCAAAGCACAGCCTTCAGGTTACCATCCACTGACAAAGCAAGAGCCATAACCAAAGTAAAACCTTCAGGTTACCATCCACTGACAGGACAAGAGCCATAACCAAAGTAAAGCCTCCAGGTTACCATCCACTGACAGGACACGAGCCATAACCAAAGTAAAGCCTTCAGGTTACCATCCACTGACAGGATAAGAGCCATAGCCAAAGCACAGCCTTCAGGTTACCATCCACCGACAGGACAAGAGCCATAACCAAAGCCAAGCCTCCAGGTTACCATCCACTGACAGGACACGAGCCATAACCAAAGTAAAGCCTTCAGGTTACCATCCACTGACAGGACAAGAGCCATAACCAAAGTAAAGCCTTCAGGTTACCATCCACTGACAGGATAAGAGCCATAGCCAAAGCACAGCCTTCAGGTTACCATCCACTGACAGGACAAGAGCCATAACCAAAGCCAAGCCTCCAGGTTACCATCCACTGACAGGACACGAGCCATAACCAAAGTAAAGCCTTCAGGTTACCATCCACTGACAGGACAAGAGCCATAACCAAAGTAAAGCCTTCAGGTTACCATCCACTGACAGGACAAGAGCCATAACCAAAGCACAGCCTTCAGGTTACCATCCACTGACAGGACAAGAGCCATAGCCAAAGCACAGCCTTCAGGTTACCATCCACTGACAGGACAAGAGCCATAACCAAAGTAAAGCCTCCAGGTTACCATCCACTCACAGGACAAGAGCCATAACCAAAGTAAAGCCTTCAGGTTACCATCCACTGACAGGACAAGAGCCATAACCAAAGCACAGCCTTCAGGTTACCATCCACTGACAGGATAAGAGCCATAGCCAAAGCACAGCCTTCAGGTTACCATCCACTGACAGGACAAGAGCCATAACCAAAGTAAAGCCTCCAGGTTACCATCCACTGACAGGACAAGAGCCATAACCAAAGTAAAGCCTTCAGGTTACCATCCACTGACAGGACAAGAGCCATAGCCAAAGCACAGCCTTCAGGTTACCATCCACTGACAGGACAAGAGCCATAACCAAAGTAAAGCCTTCAGGTTACCATCCACTGACAGGACAAGAGCCATAACCAAAGCACAGCCTTCAGGTTACCATCCACTGACAGGATAAGAGCCATAGCCAAAGCACAGCCTTCAGGTTACCATCCACTGACAGGACAAGAGCCATAACTAAAGCAAAGCCTTCAGGTTACCATCCACTGACAAGACAAGAGCCATAACCAAAGCCAAGCCTTCAGGTTACCATCCACTGACAGGACAAGAGCCATAACCAAAGCACAGCCTTCAGGTTACCATCCACTGACAGGACAAGAGCCATAACCAAAGCACAGCCTTCAGGTTACCATCCACTGACAGGACAAGAGCCATAACCAAAGCACAGCCTTCAGGTTACCATCCACTGACAGGACAAGAGCCATAACCAAAGCACAGCCTTCAGGTTACCATCCACTGACAAAGCAAGAGCCATAACCAAAGCACATCCTTCAGGTTACCATCCACTGACAGGACAAGAGCCATAACCAAAGTAAAGCCTCCAGGTTACCATCCACTGACAGGACACGAGCCATAACCAAAGTAAAGCCTTCAGGTTACCATCCACTGACAGGACAAGAGCCATAACCAAAGCACAGCCTTCAGGTTACCATCCACTGACAAAGCAAGAGCCATAACCAAAGCACAGCCTTCAGGTTACCATCCACTGACAGGACAAGAGCCATAACCAAAGTAAAGCCTCCAGGTTACCATCCACTGACAGGACACGAGCCATAACCAAAGTAAAGCCTTCAGGTTACCATCCACTGACAGGACAAGAGCCATAACCAAAGTAAAGCCTCCAGGTTACCATCCACTGACAGGACAAGAGCCATAACCAAAGCACAGCCTTCAGGTTACCATCCACTGACAGGACAAGAGCCATAACCAAAGCCAAGCCTCCAGGTTACCATCCACTGACAGGACAAGAGCCATAACCAAAGTAAAGCCTTCAGGTTACCATCCACTGACAGGACAAGAGCCATAACCAAAGCACAGCCTTCAGGTTACCATCCACTGACAGGACAAGAGCCATAACCAAAGTAAAGCCTCCAGGTTACCATCCACTGACAGGACACGAGCCATAACCAAAGTAAAGCCTTCAGGTTACCATCCACTGACAGGACAAGAGCCATAACCAAAGTAAAGCCTCCAGGTTACCATCCACTGACAGGACACGAGCCATAACCAAAGTAAAGCCTTCAGGTTACCATCCACTGACAGGACAAGAGCCATAACCAAAGTAAAGCCTCCAGGTTACCATCCACTGACAGGACACGAGCCATAACCAAAGCACAGCCTTCAGGTTACCATCCACTGACAAAGCAAGAGCCATAACCAAAGCACAGCCTTCAGGTTACCATCCACTGACAGGACAAGAGCCATAACCAAAGCAAAGCCTTCAGGTTACCATCCACAGACAGGACAAGAGCCATAACCAAAGTAAAGCCTCCAGGTTACCATCCACTGACAGGACACGAGCCATAACCAAAGCACAGCCTTCAGGTTACCATCCACTGACAAAGCAAGAGCCATAACCAAAGCACAGCCTTCAGGTTACCATCCACTGACAGGACAAGAGCCATAACCAAAGTAAAGCCTCCAGGTTACCATCCAATGACAGGACACGAGCCATAACCAAAGCACAGCCTTCAGGTTACCATCCACTGACAAAGCAAGAGCCATAACCAAAGCACAGCCTTCAGGTTACCATCCACTGACAAAGCAAGAGCCATAACCAAAGCACAGCCTCCAGGTTACCATCCACTGACAGGACAAGAGCCATAACCAAAGTAAAGCCTCCAGGTTACCATCCACTGACAGGACACGAGCCATAACCAAAGCACAGCCTTCAGGTTACCATCCACTGACAAAGCAAGAGCCATAACCAAAGCACAGCCTTCAGGTTACCATCCACTGACAGGACAAGAGCCATAACCAAAGCACAGCCTTCAGGTTACCATCCACTGACAGGACAAGAGCCATAACCTAAGTAAAGCCTTCAGGTTACCATCCACTGTCAAAGCAAGAGCCATAACCAAAGTAAAGCCTTCACGTTACCATCCACTGACAGGACAAGAGCCATAGCCAAAGCAAAGCCTTCAGGTTACCATCCACTGACAGGACAAGAGCCATAACCAAAGCTCAGCCTTCAGGTTACTATCCACTGACAGGACAAGAGCCATAACCAAAGCACAGCCTTCAGGTTACCATCCACTGACAGGACAAGAGCCATAACCAAAGCCAAGCCTCCAGGTTACCATCCACTGACAGGACAAGAGTCATAACCTAAGTAAAGCCTTCAGGTTACCATCCACTGTCAAAGCAAGAGCCATAACCAAAGTAAAGCCTTCAGGTTACCATCCACTGACAGGACAAGAGCCATAGCCCAAGCACAGCCTCCAGGTTACCATCCACTGACAAAGCAAGAGCCATAACCAAAGCCAAGCCTCCAGGTTACCATCCACTGACAGGACAAGAGCCATAACCAAAGTAAAGCCTTCAGGTTACCATCCACTGACAGGACAAGAGGCATAACCAAAGCACAGCCTCCAGGTTACCATCCCCTGACAGGACAAGAGTCATAACCTAAGTAAAGCCTTCAGGTTACCATCCACTGTCAAAGCAAGAGCCATAACCAAAGTAAAGCCTTCACGTTACCATCCACTGACAGGACAAGAGCCATAGCCAAAGCACAGCCTCCAGGTTACCATCCACTGACAGGACAAGAGCCATAACCAAAGCACAGCCTCCAGGTTACCATCCACGGACAGGACAATAGCCATAACCAAAGTAAAGCCTCCAGGTTACCATCCACTGACAGGACAATAGCCATAACCAAAGTAAAGCCTTCACGTTACCATCCACTGACAGGACAAGAGCCATAGCCCAAGCACAGCCTCCAGGTTACCATCCACTGACAGGACAAGAGCCATAGCCCAAGCACAGCCTTCAGGTTACCATCCACTGACAGGACAAGAGTCATAACCTAAGTAAAGCCTTCAGGTTACCATCCACTGTCAAAGCAAGAGCCATAACCAAAGCAAAGCCGTCAGGTTACCATCCACTGACAGGACAAGAGCCATAGCCCAAGAACAGCCTCCAGGTTACCATCCACTGACAGGACAAGAGCCATAGCCCAAGCACAGCCTTCAGGTTACCATCCACTGACAGGACAAGAGCCATAACCAAAGTAAAGCCTCCAGGTTACCATCCACTGACAGGACAATAGCCATAGCCCAAGCACAGCCTCCAGGTTACCATCCACTGACAGGACAAGAGCCATAACCAAAGCCAAGCCTCCAGGTTACCATCCACTGACAGGACAAGAGCCATAACCAAAGTAAAGCCTCCAGGTTACCATCCACTGATAGGACAAGAGCCATTTGATTTGGCGAGGAACCAGTCTAATTGGAGAATAACAAGTCACATGGGCGGGGAACCAATCTAATGGGAAAGTAATCAATCAAAGGGGCAGGGTCAGACGGGTGGGGAACCAGTCTGATGGAAAGCGCATCAATGTGATAGCCAGGGAACCAGGCCTGTTTGTGCTACACACTGTCACTGGCATTGCGCAATGCCCGACCTACCTCGCATCTTCCTGTGCTGTCTTGTATCTCCCACAACGGCTATCCATTGACTGTCCGAACAACGCATCATTTTGCCAAACTCACTAGAGCAAACATAACGATGAAGTGCTTGGATATTTTTCTTCAGGAATAGTAAACCCCTTTGACTGTTGCTCCATCCAGCGGTATTTTGTCAACGTACAGACAAAACGGAAGCGTCTGCTCCAGTAGATTAGCCGTTAATGGCTGTGTTTCCGTGATTAGAGCCTGGTAACAACCGGAAGCTATCTAAACAAGCGTCAAAGCTACGATTGACGCCTTTGTGAGAACCTCAACGGAGGTTTCCTCGCGTTGGATGTCCCCGCTGACAGGTCTATGCGGCCGGCTCCGCGGCTGCCGCGTCTCTGTATCTTTACGGCCGCCGCCGCAGATAGCCACAAAATTGGTCGACGTCAGTTTTTCGTCTCTTTTTCCGGCGTTTAGTCTCGGGGTCAATGGCTCGTGGCGATGAGACTTGCAGCCGTCCGGAGACTTCCCTGGTGGTATCTAAGCCGCGTGTTTCCTGCACCCCAAAGCTCCCGAGATTGCCAGTCAAAAGGCCGCGTGTAATACAAGGGGCTCAGGCGGAGATTGCGCCAGGGGTAGGGAGCGGTGGGACCGCTCACGTTAACGAACCAACCGTCGCTCGCCCACCATGGCTAAAGCAAGGCACCGGGTATAGACTATCCACGACCAACAGTGGGAAGATAGGCAGACCAGCAAAGGCAGCCAACTTCAGTCAGTCAGCCAGCGGTGGATGGAGGTGGGCGTCCTGCTCCCGCCCCGCCCTTTCCCCCACCCCCACCACACCCCCTCCCCCTTGGCCGTCCCGACTTCCGACCGCGCAAGTTTCAACCGCAGACCAAGTTTCCCGCCTTTTCCCTCCCCCGCACGATCCGTCCGTCTGCCGGCGGCGGCGCTGCCCTTTGCCGCTCGCACCGCCCGCCGACGGCTCGCGTATCCTCGGCATTCTCCGTCAGCCCGTTGCCAGGTATAGCGTTCACCTGCGTGGTAACCTTGCCGACGGCCGCTGTGTATCTTGTGTGTGGTAGTGGCGGGGGGTCACACACTAACCGCCGCCCGAACCGGCATCATACCCTCAACAAACACCCTCTTCCCGGCCCCGGTGACCCCCTAACCTTCCCGTGCCGCTACCACAACCCCACCTACCCACGAACCGAGCGCGGGATATCCTCGGCGCGTAGGTGAGAGACAGATAGCAAGATTATTAATATCTCTACAATCTGGACGCTTAATTTACTGTTACAGCCGCTCCCCGGCCCCGAGCCACCGGATCAGCGGAGTCGTTTGAAGCTCGCGGGAAACCCATTCGGAACAAAGTAATTTAAGGCGGGATTCTCGTGACAGCGGGAGATGGCGCGGGATCTGGCCGAGACTACGTGCACTGAGCCTGGTCGGGTGGAGGAGTAAGGTGTCTAGGAGTCCCCACAGAGGGCGCTGGGGTGGAGGGTCGCAGTGACATACCTGACGTTAGGGGAAAGGGAAGGTAAAGTGTGATTGACATATGCTTTATGTGTGATCATAAACGTGTGGCTGGCGCCCTCTAGCGGGCTGGAGCAGCACCAGGGTAGAATGGCTTCAGAGAAATGAGCACACGATGTGATTGGCTTCAGATAAATGAGAAAGTGATCTGAATGGCGTTAGAAAATATGAACACGTGATGTGATTGGCGTCAGATAAATGAGAAAGTGATGTAACTGACGTTAGAAAATAAGAACACGTGATGTGACTGCAGCGCTCCAAAACGTGAACAACCCAATTGAAGTTTATCACTAACATGACGTATTTAGCCTCACGGACTGATCACAACGTGAGCCTCAACCACAAACGGAAAGTAAGCTACCCTGTCTCTCAATGACCCGCCCCCCTCCCAACAGGCCCCGAGGGTACCATACCAAACGAGGCCAGTCTGCAACTTTCAACACTTCAACCAATCACTTCAAAATCAAAAGGAAAACTCGTAGGAGAGCTTGTAGACGATCTCTCATGAAGGTCAAGGTCATTCGAAGCATAGGACCTTTGTGCCACAACCGGTTTCTTATATGACGCATTGACGTAAGTGGAACCGAAGTAGGGCGACGGGGGACTACTACCATAGAGCCTAGCGGGGGACAAACAGCACAGAGACAGACGAGCGGTGTTACAGCTCAAGTGGGTGTTGTATTATTGCAACCCTTCTTCAATTTCAGACTGAAGGAGACCGGTTTGACAAGAGAGCCCTGTAGGTAGCTTCAAGAGCTTTAATTGAAGCCAAATGTTGAAAAACGAACCCCCAGCTGACAGGATCATAATTAAAATTGCAACAGAAAAAAAGGTTGTTTCACTTGGTGGGTGCTGACAAATGCGTATTGTTCGCGCGACACGCCCGGTTAAAGGGCGAGATAGGTACAGAGCGATAAGTGAGCGGCTGTAACATCCACCCGTCCCACATCCAGCCTTCACTCTTCAACGTCCAGCCCCAGCATCCCACCCCACCCTGACCAAACCTCCATCGCCGCTTTGCTTTTTATCCCCCACTTTATTCAGTTTATTGAAAGCTCCTTCCGAGGTAATTCTGATACATATCCAGTGCACCTTCTGAACTGCGCAAACAACTCCCCGCCTTTACTCTTCCTTTCAAAAGATAATTGAATTCATAATTTGAATGAATGGTGCTCTATTTGGTTCCAATGGCATACAAATCTGTTCCTTGTAATCAACTGTTGTCAGTTACACTAGCATAATAGTTTGTTTTTCACGGCTATCCAGTGATGACAACTATCCGACCATGGCGTCCAAAGTGAGGAAGGGGTCGGAGAGTAGGTTCCAGTCTCTATCTGTACAACTAGTTACTGTCCATAGCGTTACCGACTTCCAATCGGTCCCCATATTTATTGTCATATTTACTTAAACAAATAACATTAGGATATCACCCGTATATCTTCGCTTGGTTGTCGCTACAAACTGCAGCGACATTGAAACCGCAGCGACATTGTCAATTCCGCGCGCTGCCGTGGCGACGTGTGACGTCATAGTACTTACGTCCAATAGCAGTCTGACGACCTCGATCTTGCCGTAGAGAGCGGCTTCGTGGAGGGATGTTCCCTGCAGTGTCGAGCGATTGATGTCCACACCAGCCTGCAGCAGTAACCTACAACGAGGGAAGGCAGGGCGAGATGTCAATACAACGGACTAAATCAAAGCGGGGCAGCTATGCTGCTATTAGTCGGTTGGGTCATTTCATTCAATATTTATTATCCGGGCGGGACAACAAATAATATACACGACTAACACGTAATGTTCGGACGGCGCTCAGCCACTGAATCCTCAGGTCAACCCTGCCCGGCGGCCATGTGCCACAGCAAGGGTGTCTGTTAGGTCAAACCCTGCCCGGCGGCTACGTGCCTCAGCAAGGGTGCCTGTTAGGTCAAACCCTGCCCGGCGGCTATGTGCCTCAGCAAGGGTGTCTGTTAGGTCAAACCCTGCCCGGCGGCTATGTGCCTCAGCAAGGGTGTCTGTTAGGTCAAACCCTGCCCGGCGGCTATGTGCCTCAGCATGGGTGTCTGTTAGGTCAAACCCTGCCCGGCGGCTATGTGCCTCAGCAAGGTGTCTGTTAGGTCAAACCCTGCCCGGCGACTATGTGCCTCACCAAGGGTCTGTTAGGTCAAACCCTGCCCGGCGGCTATGTGCCTCAGCAAGCGTGTCTGTTAGGTCAAACCCTGCCCGGCGGCTATGTGCCTCAGCAAGGGTGTCTGTTAGGTCACACCCTGCCCGGCGGCTATGTGCCTCAGCAAGGGTGTCTGTTAGGTCAAACCCTGCCCGGCGACTATGTGCCTCACCAAGGGTCTGTTAGGTCAAACCCTGCCCGGCGGCTATGTGCCGCAGCAAGGGTGTCTGTTAGGTCAAACCCTGCCCGGCGGCTATGTGCCTCACCAAGGGTCTGTTAGGTCAAACCCTGCCCGGCGGCTATGTGCCTCAGCAAGGGTGTCTGTTAGGTCAAACCCTGCCCGGCGGCTATGTGCCTCAGCAAGCGTGTCTGTTAGGTCAAACCCTGCCCGGCGGCTATGTGCCTCAGCAAGCGTGTCTGTTAGGTCAAACCCTGCCCGGCGGCTATGTGCCTCAGCAAGGGTGTCTGTTAGGTCAAACCCTGCCCGGCGGCTATGTGCCTCAGCAAGGGTGTCTGTTAGGTCAAACCCTGCCCGGCGACTATGTGCCTCACCAAGGGTCTGTTAGGTCAAACCCTGCCCGGCGACTATGTGCCTCACCAAGGGTCTGTTAGGTCAAACCCTGCCCGGCGGCTATGTGCCGCAGCAAGGGTGTCTGTTAGGTCAAACCCTGCCCGGCGGCTATGTGCCTCACCAAGGGTCTGTTAGGTCAAACCCTGCCCGGCGGCTATGTGCCTCAGCAAGGGTGTCTGTTAGGTCAAACCCTGCCCGGCGGCTATGTGCCTCAGCAAGCGTGTCTGTTAGGTCAAACCCTGCCCGGCGGCTATGTGCCTCAGCAAGGGTGTCTGTTAGGTCACACCCTGCCCGGCGGCTATGTGCCTCAGCAAGGGTGTCTGTTAGGTCAAACCCTGCCCGGCGACTATGTGCCTCACCAAGGGTCTGTTAGGTCAAACCCTGCCCGGCGGCTATGTGCCTCAGCAAGGGTGTCTGTTAGGTCAAACCCTGCCCGGCGGCTATGTGCCTCACCAAGGGTCTGTTAGGTCAAACCCTGCCCGGCGGCTATGTGCCTCAGCAAGGGTGTCTGTTAGGTCAAACCCTGCCCGGCGGCTATGTGCCGCAGCAAGGGTGTCTGTTAGGTCAAACCCTGCCCGGCGGCTATGTGCCTCAGCAAGGGTGTCTGTAAGGTCAAACCCTGCCCGGCGGCTACGTGCCTCAGCAAGGGTGTCTGTTAGGTCAAACCCTGCCCGGCGGCTACGTGCCTCAGCAAGGGTGTCTGTTAGGTCAAACCCTGACCGGCGGCTATGTGCCTCAGCAAGGGTGTCTGTTAGGTCAAACCCTGCCCGGCGGCTATGTGCCTCAGCAAGGTGTCTGTTAGGTCAAACCCTGCCCGGCGGCTATGTGCCTCAGCAAGGGTGTCTGTTAGGTCAAACCCTGCCCGGCGGCTATGTGCCTCAGCAAGGGTGTCTGTTAGGTCAAACCCTGCCCGGCGGCTATGTGCCTCAGCAAGGGTGTCTGTTAGGTCAAACCCTGCCCGGCGGCTATGTGCCTCAGCAAGGTGTCTGTTAGGTCAAACCCTGCCCGGCGGCTATGTGCCTCAGCAAGGGTGTCTGTTAGGTCAAACCCTGCCCGGCGGCTATGTGCCTCAGCAAGAGTGTCTGTTAGGTCAAACCCTGCCCGGCGGCTATGTGCCTCAGCAAGGGTGTCTGTTAGGTCAAACCCTTCCAGGCGGCTATGTGCCTCAGCAAGGGTGTCTGTTAGATCAAACCCTGCCCGGCGGCTATGTGCCTCAGCAAGGGTGTCTGTTAGGTCAAACCCTGCCCGGCGGCTATGTGCCTCAGCAAGGGTGTCTGTTAGGTCGATCCCTGCCCGGCGGCTATGTGCCTCAGCAAGGGTGTCTGTTAGGTCACACCCTGCCCGGCGGCCATGTGCCTCAGCAAGGGTGTCTGTTAGGTCACACCCTGCCCGGCGGCTATGTGCCTCAGCAAGGGTGTCTGTTAGGTCAAACCCTGCCCGGCGGCTATGTGCCTCAGCAAGGGTGTCTGTTAGGTCACACCCTGCCCGGCGGCTATGTGCCTCAGCAAGGGTGTCTGTTAGGTCACACCCTGCCCGGCGGCTATGTGCCTCAGCAAGGGTGTCTGTTAGGTCACACCCTGCCCGGCGGCTATGTGCCTCAGCAAGGGTGTCTGTTAGGTCAAACCCTGCCCGGCGGCTATGTGCCTCAGCAAGGGTGTCTGTTAGGTCACACCCTGCCCGGCGGCTATGTGCCTCAGCAAGGGTGTCTGTTAGGTCAAACCCTGCCCGGCGGCTATGTGCCTCAGCAAGGGTGTCTGTTAGGTCAAACCCTGCCCGGCGGCTATGTGCCTCAGCAAGGGTGTCTGTAAGGTCAAACCCTGCCCGGCGGCTATGTGCCTCAGCAAGGGTGTCTGTTAGGTCAAACCCTGCCCGGCGGCTACGTGCCTCAGCAAGGGTGTCTGTTAGGTCAAACCCTGCCCGGCGGCTATGTGCCTCAGCAAGGGTGTCTGTTAGGTCAAACCCTGCCCGGCGGCTATGTGCCTCAGCAAGGGTGTCTGTTAGGTCAAACCCTGCCCGGCGGCTATGTGCCTCAGCAAGGGTGTCTGTTAGGTCACACCCTGCCCGGCGGCTATGTGCCTCAGCAAGGGTGTCTGTTAGGTCAAACCCTGCCCGGCGGCTATGTGCCTCAGCAAGGGTGTCTGTTAGGTCAAACCCTGCCCGGCGGCTACGTGCCTCAGCAAGGGTGCCTGTTAGGTCAAACCCTGCCCGGCGGCTATGTGCCTCAGCAAGGGTGTCTGTTAGGTCAAACCCTGCCCGGCGGCTATGTGCCTCAGCAAGGGTGTCTGTTAGGTCACACCCTGCCCGGCGGCTATGTGCCTCAGCATGGGTGCCTGTTAGGTCAAACCCTGCCCGGCGGCTATGTGCCTCAGCAAGCGTGTCTGTTAGGTCAAACCCTGCCCGGCGGCTATGTGCCTCAGCAAGGGTGTCTGTTAGGTCACACCCTGCCCGGCGGCTATGTGCCTCAGCAAGGGTGTCTGTTAGGTCACACCCTGCCCGGCGGCTATGTGCCTCAGCAAGGGTGTCTGTTAGGTCACACCCTGCCCGGCGGCTATGTGCCTCAGCAAGGGTGTCTGTTAGGTCAAACCCTGCCCGGCGGCTATGTGCCTCAGCAAGGGTGCCTGTTAGGTCAAACCCTGCCCGGCGGCTATGTGCCTCAGCAAGGGTGTCTGTTAGGTCAAACCCTGCCCGGCGGCTATGTGCCTCAGCAAGGGTGCCTGTTAGGTCAAACCCTGCCCGGCGGCTATGTGCCTCAGCAAGGGTGTCTGTTAGGTCAAACCCTGCCCGGCGGCTATGTGCCTCAGCAAGGGTGTCTGTTAGGTCAAACCCTGCCCGGCGGCTATGTGCCTCAGCAAGGGTGTCTGTAAGGTCAAACCCTGCCCGGGGGCTATGTGCCTCAGCAAGGGTGTCTGTTAGGTCAAACCCTGCCCGGCGGCTATGTGCCTCAGCAAGGGTGTCTGTTAGGTCAAACCCTGCCCGGCGGCTATGTGCCTCAGCAAGGGTGTCTGTTAGGTCAAACCCTGCCCGGCGGCTACGTGCCTCAGCAAGGGTGTCTGTTAGGTCACACCCTGCCCGGCGGCTATGTGCCTCAGCAAGGCTGTCTGTTAGGTCACACCCTGCCCGGCGGCTATGTGCCTCAGCATGGGTGCCTGTTAGGTCAAACCCTGCCCGGCGGCTATGTACCTCAGCAAGGGTGTCTGTTAGGTCAAACCCTGCCCGGCGGCTATGTGCCTCACCAAGGGTGTCTGTTAGGTCACACCCTGCCCGGCGGCTATGTGCCTCAGCAAGGGTGTCTGTTAGGTCACACCCTGCCCGGCGGCTATGTGCCTCAGCAAGGGTGTCTGTTAGGTCACACCCTGACCGGCGGCTATGTGCCTCAGCATGGGTGCCTGTTAGGTCAAACCCTGCCCGGCGGCTATGTGCCTCAGCAAGGGTGCCTGTTAGGTCAAACCCTGCCCGGCGGCTATGTGCCTCAGCAAGAGTGTCTGTTAGGTCAAACCCTGCCCGGCGGCTATGTGCCTCAGCAAGGGTGTCTGTTAGATCAAACCCTGCCCGGCGGCTATGTGCCTCAGCAAGGGTGTCTGTTAGGTCAAACCCTGCCCGGCGGCTATGTGCCTCAGCAAGGGTGTCTGTTAGGTCAAACCCTGCCCGGCGGCTATGTGCCTCAGCAAGGGTGTCTGTAAGGTCAAACCCTGCCCGGCGGCTATGTGCCTCAGCAAGGGTGTCTGTTAGGTCAAACCCCGCCCGGCGGCTATGTGCCGCAGCAAGGGTGTCTGTTAGGTCAAACCCTGCCCGGCGGCTATGTGCCTCAGCAAGGGTGTCTGTTAGGTCAAACCCTGCCCGGCGGCTATGTGCCTCAGCAAGAGTGTCTGTTAGGTCAAACCCTGCCCGGCGGCTATGTGCCTCAGCAAGGGTGCCTGTTAGGTCAAACCCTGCCCGGCGGCTATGTGCCTCAGCAAGGGTGTCTGTTAGGTCAAACCCTGCCCGGCGGCTATGTGCCTCAGCAAGGGTGTCTGTTAGGTCAAACCCTGCCCGGCGGCTATGTGCCTCAGCAAGGGTGTCTGTTAGGTCAAACCCTGCCCGGCGGCTATGTGCCTCAGCAAGGGTGTCTGTAAGGTCAAACCCTGCCCGGCGGCTACGTGCCTCAGCAAGGGTGTCTGTTAGGTCAAACCCTGCCCGGCGGCTACGTGCCTCAGCAAGGGTGTCTGTTAGGTCAAACCCTGACCGGCGGCTATGTGCCTCAGCAAGGGTGTCTGTTAGGTCAAACCCTGCCCGGCGGCTATGTGCCTCAGCAAGGGTGTCTGTTAGGTCAAACCCTGCCCGGCGGCTATGTGCCTCAGCAAGAGTGTCTGTTAGGTCAAACCCTGCCCGGCGGCTATGTGCCTCAGCAAGGGTGCCTGTTAGGTCAAACCCTGCCCGGCGGCTATGTGCCTCAGCAAGGGTGTCTGTTTGGTCAAACCCTGCCCGGCGGCTATGTGCCTCAGCAAGGGTGTCTGTAAGGTCAAACCCTGCCCGGGGGCTATGTGCCTCAGCAAGGGTGTCTGTTAGGTCAAACCCTGCCCGGCGGCTATGTGCCTCAGCAAGGGTGTCTGTTAGGTCAAACCCTGCCCGGCGGCTATGTGCCTCAGCAAGGGTGTCTGTTAGGTCAAACCCTGCCCGGCGGCTACGTGCCTCAGCAAGGGTGTCTGTTAGGTCACACCCTGCCCGGCGGCTATGTGCCTCAGCAAGGCTGTCTGTTAGGTCACACCCTGCCCGGCGGCTATGTGCCTCAGCATGGGTGCCTGTTAGGTCAAACCCTGCCCGGCGGCTATGTACCTCAGCAAGGGTGTCTGTTAGGTCAAACCCTGCCCGGCGGCTATGTGCCTCACCAAGGGTGTCTGTTAGGTCACACCCTGCCCGGCGGCTATGTGCCTCAGCAAGGGTGCCTGTTAGGTCAAACCCTGCCCGGCGGCTATGTACCTCAGCAAGGGTGTCTGTTAGGTCACACCCTGCCCGGCGGCTATGTGCCTCAGCAAGGGTGTCTGTTAGGTCACACCCTGACCGGCGGCTATGTGCCTCAGCATGGGTGCCTGTTAGGTCAAACCCTGCCCGGCGGCTATGTGCCTCAGCAAGGGTGCCTGTTAGGTCAAACCCTGCCCGGCGGCTATGTGCCTCAGCAAGAGTGTCTGTTAGGTCAAACCCTGCCCGGCGGCTATGTGCCTCAGCAAGGGTGTCTGTTAGATCAAACCCTGCCCGGCGGCTATGTGCCTCAGCAAGGGTGTCTGTTAGGTCAAACCCTGCCCGGCGGCTATGTGCCTCAGCAAGGGTGTCTGTTAGGTCAAACCCTGCCCGGCGGCTATGTGCCTCAGCAAGGGTGTCTGTTAGGTCAAACCCTGCCCGGCGGCTATGTGCCTCAGCAAGGGTGTCTGTAAGGTCAAACCCTGCCCGGCGGCTATGTGCCTCAGCAAGGGTGTCTGTTAGGTCAAACCCTGCCCGGCGGCTATGTGCCGCAGCAAGGGTGTCTGTTAGGTCAAACCCTGCCCGGCGGCTATGTGCCTCAGCAAGGGTGTCTGTTAGGTCAAACCCTGCCCGGCGGCTATGTGCCTCAGCAAGAGTGTCTGTTAGGTCAAACCCTGCCCGGCGGCTATGTGCCTCAGCAAGGGTGTCTGTTAGGTCAAACCCTGCCCGGCGGCTATGTGCCTCAGCGAGGGTGTCTGTTAGGTCAAACCCTGCCCGGCGGCTATGTGCCACAGCAAGGGTGTCTGTTAGGTCAAACCCTGCCCGGCGGCTATGTGCCTCAGCAAGCGTGTCTGTTAGGTCACACCCTGCCCGGCGGCTATGTGCCTCAGCAAGGGTGTCTGTTAGGTCACACCCTGCCCGGCGGCTATGTGCCTCAGCAAGGGTGTCTGTTAGGTCAAACCCTGCCCGGCGGCTAGGTGCCACAGCAAGGGTGTCTGTTAGGTCAAACCCTGCCCGGCGGCTATGTGCCGCAGCAAGGGTGTCTGTTAGGTCAAACCCTGCCCGGCGGCTATGTGCCTCAGCAAGGGTGTCTGTTAGGTCAAACCCTGCCCGGCGGCTATGTGCCTCAGCAAGGGTGTCTGTTAGGTCAAACCCTGCCCGGCGGCTAGGTGCCACAGCAAGGGTGTCTGTTAGGTCAAACCCTGCCCGGCGGCTATGTGCCTCAGCAAGGGTGTCTGTTAGGTCAAACCCTGCCCGGCGGCTATGTGCCTCAGCAAGGGTGTCTGTTAGGTCAAACCCTGCCCGGCGACTATGTGCCTCACCAAGGGTCTGTTAGGTCAAACCCTGCCCGGCGGCTATGTGCCTCAGCAAGGGTGTCTGTTAGGTCAAACCCTGCCCGGCGGCTAGGTGCCACAGCAAGGGTGTCTGTTAGGTCAAACCCTGCCCGGCGGCTACGTGCCGCAGCAAGGGTGTCTGTTAGGTCAAACCCTGCCCGGCGGCTATGTGCCTCAGCAAGGGTGTCTGTTAGGTCAAACCCTGCCCGGCGGCTATGTGCTTCAGCAAGCGTGTCTGTTAGGTCAAACCCTGCCCGGCGACTATGTGCCTCACCAAGGGTGTCTGTTAGGTCAAACCCTGCCCGGCGGCTATGTGCTTCAGCAAGCGTGTCTGTTAGGTCAAACCCTGCCCGGCGGCTATGTGCCTCAGCAAGGGTGTCTGTTAGGTCAAACCCTGCCCGGCGGCTATGTGCCTCAGCAAGGGTGTCTGTTAGGTCAAACCCTGCCCGGCGGCTATGTGCTTCAGCAAGCGTGTCTGTTAGGTCACACCCTGCCCGGCGGCTATGTGCCTCAGCAAGGGTGTCTGTTAGGTCAAACCCTGCCCGGCGGCTATGTGCCTCAGCAAGGGTGTCTGTTAGGTCAAACCCTGCCCGGCGGCTATGTGCCGCAGCAAGGGTGTCTGTTAGGTCAAACCCTGCCCGGCGGCTATGTGCCTCAGCAAGGGTGTCTGTTAGGTCAAACCCTGCCCGGCGGCTATGTGCTTCAGCAAGCGTGTCTGTTAGGTCAAACCCTGCCCGGCGACTATGTGCCTCACCAAGGGTGTCTGTTAGGTCAAACCCTGCCCGGCGGCTATGTGCTTCAGCAAGCGTGTCTGTTAGGTCAAACCCTGCCCGGCGGCTATGTGCTTCAGCAAGCGTGTCTGTTAGGTCAAACCCTGCCCGGCGGCTATGTGCCTCAGCAAGGGTGTCTGTTAGGTCAAACCCTGCCCGGCGGCTATGTGCCTCAGCAAGGGTGCCTGTTAGGTCAAACCCTGCCCGGCGGCTACGTGCCTCAGCAAGGGTGCCTGTTAGGTCAAACCCTGCCCGGCGGCTAGGTGCCACAGCAAGGGTGTCTGTTAGGTCAAACCCTGCCCGGCGGCTATGTGCCACAGCAAGGGTGTCTGTTAGGTCAAACCCTGCCCGGCGGCTATGTGCCTCAGCAAGGGTGTCTGTAAGGTCAAACCCTGCCCGGCGGCTATGTGCCTCAGCAAGGGTGTCTGTTAGGTCAAACCCTGCCCGGCGGCTATGTGCCACAGCAAGGGTGTCTGTTAGGTCAAACCCTGCCCGGCGGCTATGTGCCTCAGCAAGGGTGTCTGTTAGGTCAAACCCTGCCCGGCGGCTATGTGCCTCAGCAAGGGTGTCTGTTAGGTCAAACCCTGCCCGGCGGCTATGTGCCTCAGCAAGGGTGCCTGTTAGGTCAAACCCTGCCCGGCGGCTATGTGCCTCAGCAAGGGTGTCTGTAAGGTCAAACCCTGCCCGGCGGCTATGTGCCACAGCAAGGGTGTCTGTTAGGTCAAACCCTGCCCGGCGGCTATGTGCCTCAGCAAGGGTGCCTGTTAGGTCAAACCCTGCCCGGCGGCTATGTGCCTCAGCAAGGGTGTCTGTTAGGTCAAACCCTGCCCGGCGGCTATGTGCCTCAGCAAGGGTGCCTGTTAGGTCAAACCCTGCCCGGCGGCTATGTGCCTCAGCAAGGGTGCCTGTTAGGTCAAACCCTGCCCGGCGGCTATGTGCCTCAGCAAGGGTGCCTGTTAGGTCAAACCCTGCCCGGCGGCCATGTGCCACAGCAAGGGTGTCTGTTAGGTCAAACCCTGCCCGGCGGCTATGTGCCACAGCAAGGGTGTCTGTTAGGTCAAACCCTGCCCGGCGGCTATGTGCCTCAGCAAGGGTGCCTGTTAGGTCAAACCCTGCCCGGCGGCTATGTGCCTCAGCAAGAGTGTTTGTTAGGTCAAACCCTGCCCGGCGGCTATGTGCCTCAGCAAGGGTGTCTGTTAGATCAAACCCTGCCCGGCGGCTATGTGCCTCAGCAAGGGTGTCTGTTAGGTCAAACCCTGCCCGGCGGCTATGTGCCACAGCAAGGGTGTCTGTTAGGTCAAACCCTGCCCGGCGGCTATGTGCCTCAGCAAGGGTGTCTGTTAGGTCATGCCTCCCTTTCTCTGTTCCTCGCTCGACCACGTCTCTTCTTCACTCAGCTGTGTCCGAAAGAAAAGTCAAAGACATTGAACCCGCTTTGACCTTTACCGGCCGCTCGTCCGTTTAACGGGGGGCGTCCAGGTTTTGTCCCCATGCATATGAATGAATGCATATTCATGAGCTAGGGCCCAAGGGAAGTAATGATGAAAGATCCGTGATACATTCCACAGACACAGGAAGGTGTCGAGCACTAGTCAGGTCCGCTGGCACGAAATGTGCAACGCAGCTAGAGGCTCAAGCTCAGGATATTCATTTAACAAAGAAAACACCGATTTCTTTTTAGGCGAAATGGAACAAGCAAATCAGTAATGTAGTGTTAAGTTCAATCACACAGCAATCTGTTCTGATTGTGCGAGAGTGCCTTTGCTGTATTAGTTAACGCCGCACGGTGATCTACCGAACTCCCTACGCACCTCCGCGGGTCATTCTCACTGTGTACCTGTGATATATTACCGGCCTACCGATCCACTACGTACTTTTATCCCATGACTTTACACAGTGAATGCTTCCTGGTATCCTACTCTGCGGACACGTCGTAAGCAGGCTCAGCACATATCTCGACCATAACGCCACCGTCAGGTTTACATTCAATGGTTCCAGTTACTCCGGCGTTCTTCATAGGGTGGGTGCCTATACAGCTACACCAGTGTCTCAGGGTTACAGGGTGACTGCCTATACAGCTACACCAGTGTCTCAGGGTTACAGGGTGACTGCCTATACAGCTACACCAGTGTCCCAGGGTTACAGGGTGACTGCCTGTACAGCTACACCAGTGTCTCAGGGTTACAGGGTGACTGTCTATACAGCTACACCAGTGTCTCAGGGTTACAGGGTGACTGCCTATACAGCTACACCAGTGTCTCAGGGTTACAGGGTGACTGCCTGTACAGCTACACCAGTGTCTCAGGGTTACAGGGTGACTGCCTATACAGCTACACCAGTGTCTCAGGGTTACAGGGTGACTGCCTGTACAGCTACACCAGTGTCCCAGGGTTACAGGGTGACTGCCTGTACAGCTACACCAGTGTCTCAGGGTTACAGGGTGACTGCCTATACAGCTACACCAGTGTCTCAGGGTTACAGGGTGACTGCCTATACAGCTACACCAGTGTCTCAGGGTTACAGGGTGACTGCCTATACAGCTACACCAGTGTCTCAGGGTTACAGGGTGACTGCCTATACAGCTACACCAATGTCTCAGGGTTACAGGGTGACTGCCTATACAGCTACACCAGTGTCTCAGGGTTACAGGGTGACTGCCTGTACAGCTACACCAGTGTCTCAGGGTTACAGGGTGACTGCCTGTACAGCTACACCAGTGTCTCAGGGTTACAGGGTGACTGCCTATACAGCTACACCAGTGTCTCAGGGTTACAGGGTGACTGCCTGTACAGCTACACCAGTGTCTCAGGGTTACAGGGTGGGTGCCTATACAGCTACACCAGTGTCTCAGGGTTACAGGGTGACTGCCTATACAGCTACACCAGTGTCTCAGGGTTACAGGGTGACTGCCTATACAGCTACACCAGTGTCTCAGGGTTACAGGGTGACTGCCTATACAGCTACACCAGTGTCTCAGGGTTACAGGGTGACTGCCTATACAGCTACACCAGTGTCTCAGGGTTACAGGGTGACTGCCTATACAGCTACACCAGTGTCTCAGGGTTACAGGGTGACTGCCTATACAGCTACACCAGTGTCTCAGGGTTACAGGGTGACTGCCTATACAGCTACACCAGTGTCTCAGGGTTACAGGGTGACTGCCTATACAGCTACACCAGTGTCTCAGGGTTACAGGGTGACTGCCTGTACAGCTACACCAGTGTCTCAGGGTTACAGGGTGACTGCCTGTACAGCTACACCAGTGTCTCAGGGTTACAGGGTGACTGCCTATACAGCTACACCAGTGTCCCAGGGTTACAGGGTGACTGCCTATACAGCTACACCAGTGTCTCAGGGTTACAGGGTGACTGCCTATACAGCTACACCAGTGTCTCAGGGTTACAGGGTGACTGCCTGTACAGCTACACCAGTGTCTCAGGGTTACAGGGTGACTGCCTGTACAGCTACACCAGTGTCTCAGGGTTACAGGGTGACTGCCTATACAGCTACACCAGTGTCTCAGGGTTACAGGGTGACTGCCTATACAGCTACACCAGTGTCTCAGGGTTACAGGGTGACTGCCTGTACAGCTACACCAGTGTCTCAGGGTTACAGGGTGACTGCCTATACAGCTACACCAGTGTCTCAGGGTTACAGGGTGACTGCCTATACAGCTACACCAGTGTCCCAGGGTTACAGGGTGACTGCCTATACAGCTACACCAGTGTCTCAGGGTTACAGGGTGACTGCCTATACAGCTACACCAGTGTCTCAGGGTTACAGGGTGACTGCCTGTACAGCTACACCAGTGTCTCAGGGTTACAGGGTGACTGCCTATACAGCTACACCAGTGTCTCAGGGTTACAGGGTGACTGCCTATACAGCTACACCAGTGTCTCAGGGTTACAGGGTGACTGCCTATACAGCTACACCAGTGTCTCAGGGTTACAGGGTGACTGCCTGTACAGCTACACCAGTGTCTCAGGGTTACAGGGTGACTGCCTATACAGCTACACCAGTGTCTCAGGGTTACAGGGTGACTGCCTATACAGCTACACCAGTGTCTCAGGGTTACAGGGTGACTGCCTATACAGCTACACCAGTGTCTCAGGGTTACAGGGTGACTGCCTGTACAGCTACACCAGTGTCTCAGGGTTACAGGGTGACTGCCTGTACAGCTACACCAGTGTCTCAGGGTTACAGGGTGACTGCCTATACAGCTACACCAGTGTCTCAGGGTTACAGGGTGACTGCCTGTACAGCTACACCAGTGTCCCAGGGTTACAGGGTGACTGCCTGTACAGCTACACCAGTGTCTCAGGGTTACAGGGTGACTGCCTATACAGCTACACCAGTGTCTCAGGGTTACAGGGTGACTGCCTGTACAGCTACACCAGTGTCTCAGGGTTACAGGGTGACTGCCTATACAGCTACACCAGTGTCCCAGGGTTACAGGGTGACTGCCTGTACAGCTACACCAGTGTCTCAGGGTTACAGGGTGACTGCCTGTACAGCTACACCAGTGTCTCAGGGTTACAGGGTGACTGCCTATACAGCTACACCAGTGTCTCAGGGTTACAGGGTGACTGCCTGTACAGCTACACCAGTGTCTCAGGGTTACAGGGTGACTGCCTATACAGCTACACCAGTGTCTCAGGGTTACAGGGTGACTGCCTGTACAGCTACACCAGTGTCTCAGGGTTACAGGGTGACTGCCTGTACAGCTACACCAGTGTCTCAGGGTTACAGGGTGACTGCCTATACAGCTACACCAGTGTCTCAGGGTTACAGGGTGACTGCCTATACAGCTACACCAGTGTCTCAGGGTTACAGGGTGACTGCCTGTACAGCTACACCAGTGTCTCAGGGTTACAGGGTGACTGCCTATACAGCTACACCAGTGTCTCAGGGTTACAGGGTGACTGCCTATACAGCTACACCAGTGTCTCAGGGTTACAGGGTGACTGCCTATACAGCTACACCAGTGTCTCAGGGTTACAGGGTGACTGCCTATACAGCTACACCAGTGTCTCAGGGTTACAGGGTGACTGCCTGTACAGCTACACCAGTGTCTCAGGGTTACAGGGTGGGTGCCTATACAGCTACACCAGTGTCTCAGGGTTACAGGGTGACTGCCTGTACAGCTACACCAGTGTCTCAGGGTTACAGGGTGACTGCCTATACAGCTACACCAGTGTCTCAGGGTTACAGGGTGACTGCCTATACAGCTACACCAGTGTCTCAGGGTTACAGGGTGACTGCCTATACAGCTACACCAGTGTCTCAGGGTTACAGGGTGACTGCCTATACAGCTACACCAGTGTCTCAGGGTTACAGGGTGACTGCCTATACAGCTACACCAGTGTCTCAGGGTTACAGGGTGACTGCCTATACAGCTACACCAGTGTCTCAGGGTTACAGGGTGACTGCCTGTACAGCTACACCAGTGTCTCAGGGTTACAGGGTGACTGCCTATACAGCTACACCAGTGTCTCAGGGTTACAGGGTGACTGCCTATACAGCTACACCAGTGTCTCAGGGTTACAGGGTGACTGCCTGTACAGCTACACCAGTGTCTCAGGGTTACAGGGTGGGTGCCTATACAGCTACACCAGTGTCTCAGGGTTACAGGGTGACTGCCTATACAGCTACACCAGTGTCTCAGGGTTACAGGGTGACTGCCTGTACAGCTACACCAGTGTCTCAGGGTTACAGGGTGACTGCCTATACAGCTACACCAGTGTCTCAGGGTTACAGGGTGACTGCCTATACAGCTACACCAGTGTCTCAGGGTTACAGGGTGACTGCCTATACAGCTACACCAGTGTCTCAGGGTTACAGGGTGACTGCCTATACAGCTACACCAGTGTCTCAGGGTTACAGGGTGACTGCCTGTACAGCTACACCAGTGTCTCAGGGTTACAGGGTGACTGCCTGTACAGCTACACCAGTGTCTCAGGGTTACAGGGTGACTGCCTGTACAGCTACACCAGTGTCTCAGGGTTACAGGGTGACTGCCTATACAGCTACACCAGTGTCTCAGGGTTACAGGGTGGGTGCCTATACAGCTACACCAGTGTCTCAGGGTTACAGGGTGGGTGCCTATACAGCTACACCAGTGTCTCAGGGTTACAGGGTGACTGCCTATACAGCTACACCAGTGTCTCAGGGTTACAGGGTGACTGCCTATACAGCTACACCAGTGTCTCGGGGTTACAGGGTGACTGCCTATACAGCTACACCAGTGTCTCAGGGTTACAGGGTGACTGCCTATACAGCTACACCAGTGTCTCAGGGTTACAGGGTGACTGCCTATACAGCTACACCAGTGTCTCAGGGTTACAGGGTGACTGCCTATACAGCTACACCAGTGTCTCAGGGTTACAGGGTGACTGCCTATACAGCTACACCAGTGTCTCAGGGTTACAGGGTGACTGCCTATACAGCTACACCAGTGTCTCAGGGTTACAGGGTGACTGCCTATACAGCTACACCAGTGTCTCAGGGTTACAGGGTGACTGCCTATACAGCTACACCAGTGTCTCAGGGTTACAGGGTGACTGCCTATACAGCTACACCAGTGTCTCAGGGTTACAGGGTGACTGCCTATACAGCTACACCAGTGTCTCAGGGTTACAGGGTGACTGCCTATACAGCTACACCAGTGTCTCAGGGTTACAGGGTGACTGCCTATACAGCTACACCAGTGTCTCAGGGTTACAGGGTGACTGCCTATACAGCTACACCAGTGTCTCAGGGTTACAGGGTGACTGCCTATACAGCTACACCAGTGTCTCAGGGTTACAGGGTGGGTGCCTGTACAGCTACACCAATGTCTCAGGGTTACAGGGTGACTGCCTATACAGCTACACCAGTGTCTCAGGGTTACAGGGTGACTGCCTATACAGCTACACCAGTGTCTCAGGGTTACAGGGTGACTGCCTATACAGCTACACCAGTGTCTCAGGGTTACAGGGTGACTGCCTATACAGCTACACCAGTGTCTCAGGGTTACAGGGTGGGTGCCTGTACAGCTACACCAATGTCTCAGGGTTACAGGGTGACTGCCTATACAGCTACACCAGTGTCTCAGGGTTACAGGGTGACTGCCTATACAGCTACACCAGTGTCTCAGGGTTACAGGGTGGGTGCCTATACAGCTACACCAGTGTCTCAGGGTTACAGGGTGACTGTCTATACAGCTACACCAATGTCTCAGGGTTACAGGGTGACTGCCTATACAGCTACACCAGTGTCTCAGGGTTACAGGGTGACTGCCTATACAGCTACACCAGTGTCTCAGGGTTACAGGGTGGGTGCCTATACAGCTACACCAGTGTCTCAGGGTTACAGGGTGACTGCCTATACAGCTACACCAGTGTCTCAGGGTTACAGGGTGGGTGCCTATACAGCTACACCAGTGTCTCAGGGTTACAGGGTGACTGCCTGTACAGCTACACCAATGTCTCAGGGTTACAGGGTGACTGCCTATACAGCTACACCAGTGTCTCAGGGTTACAGGGTGACTGCCTGTACAGCTACACCAGTGTCTCAGGGTTACAGGGTGGGTGCCTATACAGCTACACCAGTGTCTCAGGGTTACAGGGTGACTGCCTATACAGCTACACCAGTGTCTCAGGGTTACAGGGTGGGTGCCTATACAGCTACACCAGTGTCTCAGGGTTACAGGGTGACTGCCTATACAGCTACACCAGTGTCTCAGGGTTACAGGGTGACTGCCTATACAGCTACACCAGTGTCTCAGGGTTACAGGGTGACTGCCTATACAGCTACACCAGTGTCTCAGGGTTACAGGGTGACTGCCTGTACAGCTACACCAGTGTCTCAGGGTTACAGGGTGACTGCCTATACAGCTACACCAGTGTCTCAGGGTTACAGGGTGACTGCCTGTACAGCTACACCAGTGTCTCAGGGTTACAGGGTGACTGCCTGTACAGCTACACCAGTGTCTCAGGGTTACAGGGTGGGTGCCTATACAGCTACACCAGTGTCTCAGGGTTACAGGGTGACTGCCTGTACAGCTACACCAGTGTCTCAGGGTTACAGGGTGACTGCCTATACAGCTACACCAGTGTCTCAGGGTTACAGGGTGACTGCCTATACAGCTACACCAGTGTCTCAGGGTTACAGGGTGACTGCCTGTACAGCTACACCAGTGTCTCAGGGTTACAGGGTGGGTGCCTATACAGCTACACCAGTGTCTCAGGGTTACAGGGTGACTGCCTGTACAGCTACACCAGTGTCTCAGGGTTACAGGGTGACTGCCTATACAGCTACACCAGTGTCTCAGGGTTACAGGGTGACTGCCTATACAGCTACACCAGTGTCTCAGGGTTACAGGGTGACTGCCTGTACAGCTACACCAGTGTCTCAGGGTTACAGGGTGACTGCCTATACAGCTACACCAGTGTCTCAGGGTTACAGGGTGACTAGGGTGTTTCACGGTGCTTCACGGCCAGAGCCACTCCCCTGACGCCGGGAAGGACCAACAAACTCCATGTGATCCGCTGTCTGTGGCGTCACATCCACAGCAACGGACACCCTGGTCGCACCACCCTGATCGCACCACCCTGGTCGCACCACCCTGGTCGCACCACCCTGGTCGCACCACCCTGGTCGCACCACCCTGGTCGCACCGCCCTGTAACCCCGTAACCAGGAATGTAACAGCGGCCGTAAACACGGCTGTAACCTCTGCTGTAACCACGGCTGCCACCCCGCCTGTAACCACGGCCGTAACGACGGCCGTAACGACGGCTGCAACGACGACCGTAACCAGGGCTGTAACAACGGCTGCCACCCCGGCCGTAACCACGGCTGTAACGACGACCGTAACCAGGGCTGTAACAACGGCTGTCTGGCCCAACCACCTCATTCACCGTAACATTGGTGACCTTCGCGTTCGGCCTTGGAAGCCAGACTGTAAGTGTGTTTGATGCTTATTCCAATGGTGAGTCCCGGGGAGACAGCGTTGTGAGGCCGCAGTCAGCTGAGCGAGCGACGGAGGTGTGCAGGTCTGACACACAGACATGTCCCCTGAACAGACCCACGACACACTCACGCCCATGTGACTACATATAATACTATAGGTATACTACAAAAGGCGGGGTGGGGCCGGCGGGTGGGGAGGGGGGGGGATCGCCCGTACAGTGAAGACGGTTGGCCCAGTGAGTGTCATCACCCACTATTATTCTTGGTGGGCGCGTAAAACGCTGGCGGGAACAACATATGTACACAGCCAGGCTTTGATGTGTCACAATGGATCGCCTGAACCGGCCCGGTCTCTCCAGCTCACCCACAACTCGCCCTCCCACCCCCACAAACCATCACCGGTATATTACACGCGGCCAGACTTACACTCTAGTATTTCATTTCATGGTTGAGGCCATTTTTTTGTCGGTGACGGCGGTGGTGCGGTTAGGAGGGGGGTGGGGTGTGCTGAGGTTGGGCGGTTAGGAGGGGGTGGTGTGCTAGGGTTGGGCGGGTAGGAGGGGGGTGGGGTGGGGTGCTGGGGTTGGGCGGTTAGGAGGGGGGGGGGTGTGCTAGGGTTGGGCGGGTAGGAGGGGGGTGGGGTGCAGGGGTTGGGCGGGTAGGAGGGGGGGTGGGGTGCTGGGGTGGGGCGGGTAGGAGGGGGGTGGGGTGCTGGGGTGGGGCGGGTAGGAGGGGGGTGGGGGTGTGCTGGAGTTGGGCGGTTAGGAGGGGGGTGGTGTGCTAGGGTTGGGCGGGTAGGAGGGGGGTGGGGTGCTGGGGTTGGGCGGGTAGGAGGGGGGTGGGGTGCTGGGGTGGGGCGGGTAGGAGGGGGGTGGGGTGCTGGGGTTGGGCGGGTAGGAGGGGGGTGGGGTGCTGGGGTGTGGTGGGTAGGCCTGTGCTACAGTCCCGTTGAGACCGCGGTCTGTGTGGCGGCTCTATTGCCGCACGCTGGGTCTTGGGGTTAGTGGGAGGTGATCGGGGGCGTGCACTGCGCCAGTGAGACTCTGTAAGTGGCTAGATTGCGTGTCCCAGACAGGGCCACCCCCCTGCAATGTGTAAGTCTTATTCTATGGACCTGGTTACCGGCATACACCCCAGCGCGGGGGTGTTACCAAACACCCCGTATGGCACGCGAAAACAACCTATTTGTAGATATCTACAAATCATCTGCAGGTATCTGCAAATATTTGTAAACATTTATAGATATTTATAAATAGAAATATTTGCAGACATGTGTAGCTATCTGTAAATAATTTGCGGATCTAGGGGGGGGGGGGGGTGTCACTGAAAACTCGCGACCGGGGGGGAGGGGGTGAAAATAACCGTCGAACGTATACGACCCGAGGGGGGGGGGGGCAGGAGTCCACACCTAGAAAATGGAAAAACCGCAATTCTTCCTAACAAAGGGTAATTGAAAAAAGTTGCGACTCTAAGTGCTAAGCATCCCCTTGCTTGAGGAGGTGAGGTTAAACCAAACCACCCACCTCCTTGTAAATTATTTGCAAATATCTATAAATGAATGCATAAAGCTTTCGCGTGCCATACCCGCGGCATACACCCCGCGGTACAGCAACCCGTGGTATACATAGAGTTAGGTATATATATCTGTGCCACCCAAATGACCCCTTTTTTCTCTCAATCCCCGAAGCAGAAATCTGCACTCTCTCGATGCGAACATTTGAGACCGATATTGTTTTGTTTTTTTAAATTACAGTTCTTGACTATATAGTCCAGTTGGTATCGAAAGTAACTTAACCTATTTTAGAACCTTTTTCGCAGACACCCCGCCCCCCCCCCCACCCTACCCCGCCCCTCCCAGTTATGTGCACTACTGGGACCTGGTGTGACGTCACAAAGGGGTTCCCTCCATCACCCACTAAACGGCGGCGCGGCCTAAAACGGGGCGACCGTCAACACCTCGCGATAGGAAGCTATGCAGTGTGACGAGGGTCACCAGGCTGGTAGGCAAACAGGTTAAAACTTACTCTCCAGCCCAAATTAGCTGAGTGGAATAAATGGCCTTGCGCATTCCCCGAGGAGACGTGTCGGTTAATTATCATGTAATAAGTTTCGTTACGAGGCAAACATGTTCCCTTGTCCTGCCTAATGAGCTCCCTCTGGCGGTAAGTAGCGCGAACTAACGGGGCCCGGGCGCCCCACTTCCTGTCGCCTGAGCCCAAAGCCCCAAGGGGGGGGGGGGGGGGGGGGACACGACACGCTCCATATGGTCCCGTTTAACGTGACTGAAGCCCGTCACACCTATAACACTGACACAGTTTCTTACGACATTGGGAACAGATTGCTTTATTATTTAAAGTCACGGTAAATTAAACCCGTGAACTTGAAACCTACATGTTAGCTGTAAGTTCTACATCCAAATAGAGTGGAGCTCGCTCTCCACTGTGGGAGGGGAGCTCGCTCTCCACTGTGGGAGTGGAGCTCGCTCTCCACTGTGGGAGTGGAGCTCGCTCTCCACTGTGGGAGTGTAGCTCGCTCTCCACTGTGGGAGTGGAGCTCGCTCTCCACTGTGGGAGTGTAGCTCGCTCTCCACTGTGGGAGTGGAGCTCGCTCTCCACTGTGGGAGGGGAGCTCGCTCTCCACTGTGGGATTGAAGCTCGCTCTCCACTGTGGGAGTGGAGCTCGCTCTCCACTGTGGGAGTGTAGCTCGCTCTCCACTGTGGGAGGGGAGCTCGCTCTCCACTGTAGGAGTGGAGCTCGCTCTCCACTGTGGGAGTGGAGCTCGCTCTTCACTGTGGGAGTGGAGCACGCTCTCCACTCTGGGAGGGGAGCTCGCTCTCCACTGTGGGATTGAAGCTCGCTCTCCACTGTGGGAGTGTAGCTCGCTCTCCACTGTGGGAGTGTAGCTCGCTCTCCACTGTGGGATTGAAGCTCGCTCTCCACTGTGGGAGTGTAGCTCGCTCTCCACTGTGGGAGTGGAGCTAGCTCTCCATTGTGGGATTGAAGCTCGCTCTCCACTGTGGGAGGGGAGCTCGCTCTCCACTGTGGGAGTGGAGCTCGCTCTTCACTGTGGGAGTGGAGCTCGCTCTCCACAGTGAGATTGAAGCTCGCTCTTCACTGTGGGAGTGTAGCTCGCTCTCCACTGTGGAGTGGAGCTCGCTCTCCACTGTGGGAGTGGAGCTCGCTCTCCACTGTGGGAAGGGAGCTCGCTCTCCACTGTGGGAGGGGAGCTCGCTCTCCACTGTGGGAGTGTAGCTCGCTCTCCACTGTGGAGTGGAGCTCGCTCTCCACTGTGGGAGTGGAGCTCGCTCTCCACTGTGGGAGTGTAGCTCGCTCTCCACTGTGGGAGTGGAGCTCGCTCTCCACTGTGGGAGTGGAGCTCGCTCTTCACTGTGGGAGTGGAGCACGCTCTCCACAGTGATATTGAAGCTCGCTCTCCACTGTGGGAGTGGAGCTCGCTCTCCACTGTGGGAGTGTAGCTCGCTCTCCACTGTTGAGTGGAGCTCGCTCTCCACTGTGGGAGTGGAGCTCGCTCTCCACTGTGGGAGTGGAGCTCGCTCTCCACTGTGGGAGTGGAGCTCGCTCTCCACTGTGGGAGTGGAGCTGGCTCTCCACTGGGAGTGGAGCTCGCTCTCCACTGTGGGAGGGGAGCTCGCTCTCCACTGTGGGAGGGGAGCTCGCTCTCCACTGTGGGAGTGGAGCTCGCTCTCCACTGTGGGAGTGGAGCTCGCTCTCCACAGTGAGATTGAAGCTCGCTCTCCACTGTGGGAGTGGAGCTCGCTCTCCACTGTGGGAGTGGAGCTCGCTCTCCACAGTGAGATTAAAGCTCGCTCTCCACTGTGGGAGTGGAGCTCGCTCTCCACTGTGGGAGTGTAGCTGGCTCTCCACTGTGGGAGGGGAGCTCGCTCTCCACTGTGGGAGTGGAGCTCGCTCTCCACTGTGGGAGTGTAGCTGGCTCTCCACTGTGGGAGGGGAGCTCGCTCTCCACTGGGAGTGGAGCTCGCTCTTCACTGTGGGAGTGGAGCTCGCTCTCCACTGTGGGAGTGGAGCACGCTCTCCACAGTGAGATTGAAGCTCGCTCTCCACTGTGGGAGTGGAGCTCGCTCTCCACTGTGGGAGTGGAGCTCGCTCTCCACTGTGGGAGTGGAGCTCGCTCTCCACTGTGGGAGTGGAGCACGCTCTCCACAGTGAGATTGAAGCTCGCTCTCCACTGTGGGAGGGGAGCTCGCTCTCCACTGTGGGAGGGGAGCTCGCTCTCCACTGTGGGAGTGTAGCTCGCTCTCCACTGTGGGAGTGGAGCTCGCTCTCCACTGTGGGAGGGGAGCTCGCTCTCCACTGTGGGATTGAAGCTCGCTCTCCACTGTGGGAGTGGAGCTCGCTCTCCACTGTGGGAGTGTAGCTCGCTCTCCACTGTGGGAGGGGAGCTCGCTCTCCACTGTAGGAGTGGAGCTCGCTCTCCACTGTGGGAGTGGAGCTCGCTCTTCACTGTGGGAGTGGAGCACGCTCTCCACTCTGGGAGGGGAGCTCGCTCTCCACTGTGGGATTGAAGCTCGCTCTCCACTGTGGGAGTGTAGCTCGCTCTCCACTGTGGGAGTGTAGCTCGCTCTCCACTGTGGGATTGAAGCTCGCTCTCCACTGTGGGAGTGTAGCTCGCTCTCCACTGTGGGAGTGGAGCTAGCTCTCCATTGTGGGATTGAAGCTCGCTCTCCACTGTGGGAGGGGAGCTCGCTCTCCACTGTGGGAGTGGAGCTCGCTCTTCACTGTGGGAGTGGAGCTCGCTCTCCACAGTGAGATTGAAGCTCGCTCTTCACTGTGGGAGTGTAGCTCGCTCTCCACTGTGGAGTGGAGCTCGCTCTCCACTGTGGGAGTGGAGCTCGCTCTCCACTGTGGGAAGGGAGCTCGCTCTCCACTGTAGGAGGGGAGCTCGCTCTCCACTGTGGGAGTGTAGCTCGCTCTCCACTGTGGAGTGGAGCTCGCTCTCCACTGTGGGAGTGGAGCTCGCTCTCCACTGTGGGAGTGTAGCTCGCTCTCCACTGTGGGAGTGGAGCTCGCTCTCCACTGTGGGAGTGGAGCTCGCTCTTCACTGTGGGAGTGGAGCACGCTCTCCACAGTGATATTGAAGCTCGCTCTCCACTGTGGGAGTGGAGCTCGCTCTCCACTGTGGGAGTGTAGCTCGCTCTCCACTGTTGAGTGGAGCTCGCTCTCCACTGTGGGAGTGGAGCTCGCTCTCCACTGTGGGAGTGGAGCTCGCTCTCCACTGTGGGAGTGGAGCTCGCTCTCCACTGTGGGAGTGGAGCTGGCTCTCCACTGGGAGTGGAGCTCGCTCTCCACTGTGGGAGGGGAGCTCGCTCTCCACTGTGGGAGGGGAGCTCGCTCTCCACTGTGGGAGTGGAGCTCGCTCTCCACTGTGGGAGTGGAGCTCGCTCTCCACAGTGAGATTGAAGCTCGCTCTCCACTGTGGGAGTGGAGCTCGCTCTCCACTGTGGGAGTGGAGCTCGCTCTCCACAGTGAGATTAAAGCTCGCTCTCCACTGTGGGAGTGGAGCTCGCTCTCCACTGTAGGAGTGTAGCTGGCTCTCCACTGTGGGAGGGGAGCTCGCTCTCCACTGTGGGAGTGGAGCTCGCTCTCCACTGTGGGAGTGTAGCTGGCTCTCCACTGTGGGAGGGGAGCTCGCTCTCCACTGGGAGTGGAGCTCGCTCTTCACTGTGGGAGTGGAGCTCGCTCTCCACTGTGGGAGTGGAGCACGCTCTCCACAGTGAGATTGAAGCTCGCTCTCCACTGTGGGAGTGGAGCTCGCTCTCCACTGTGGGAGTGGAGCTCGCTCTCCACTGTGGGAGTGGAGCTCGCTCTCCACTGTGGGAGTGGAGCACGCTCTCCACAGTGAGATTGAAGCTCGCTCTCCACTGTGGGAGGGGAGCTCGCTCTCCACTGTGGGAGGGGAGCTCGCTCTCCACTGTGGGAGTGTAGCTCGCTCTCCACTGTGGAGTGGAGCTCGCTCTCCACTGTGGGAGTGGAGCTCGCTCTCCACTGTGGGAAGGGAGCTCGCTCTCCACTGTGGGAGGGGAGCTCGCTCTCCACTGTGGGAGTGTAGCTCGCTCTCCACTGTGGAGTGGAGCTCGCTCTCCACTGTGGGAGTGGAGCTCGCTCTCCACTGTGGGAAGGGAGCTCGCTCTCCACTGTGGGAGTAGAGCTCGCTCTCCACTGTGGGAGTGGAGCTCGCTCTCCACTGTGGGAGTGGAGCACGCTCTCCACAGTGAGATTGAAGCTCGCTCTCCACTGTGGGAGTGGAGCTCGCTCTCCACTGTGGGAGTGGAGCTCGCTCTCCACTGTGGGAGTGGAGCTCGCTCTCCACTGTGGGAGTAGAGCTTGCTCTACACTGTGGGAGTAGAGCTCGCTCTCCACTGTGGGAGTGTAGCTCACCATATGGCTAGAGCACAACACCCATACTGCCCCCTTAACACGGGAGGTGCCATACGTTAAGACGCCTCTTAAGCAAATTGGTGTTGAAACATCATGTAAAAGCTTGAATCAAGTTTCATAAATAAACGCTCTTCTTTAAAATAATGTGTTCCTGTGGCGCGACCTGGCTTTAGTGCACACTTAAGAAAATAACATTTTTATGAAATAAGAAACCATGCCAACCATTGGGGTCATCAAGGTAGGCGGTTGCCATGGGGACACAAGGCGACCCACGTGCGGTGCGGCCAGGTTACCTGGACCCACGCCAGACACAACTGTTGGGAGGGTCCGTCATAAAGAACCGTGTACGTCAGGGACACTAACTCCGGGAATATGTCGACACATTTGTCAAGTGTCAGTAATATCTTTTGTACATATGATACACATACCAGTCGATGTATATATATAGCTCGGTACGGCGACAGAACCCCTGGTCTGTACCGGTGGTAGGGAGACCGCCACGTAACAGGGGCGGAGTATGTGCCCGGGGGGAGGGTGGTGGGCGTGGAGGAAGGCGGATCCGAGTGTGGGTGGGTTGGGGTGGCTAGGGGTGGGTGGCTAGGGGTGGTTCCGCTCGCTTGCCGTTCCCTGTCATAGCTTGTAGTGTAGCGATCAGTTTGTGTTTTGCGCTCCAGACCTCCCTTGTGATACCTCAAACAGAATGCCGCACTCCACCGTGAGTCGCGGCGCCCGTATGTCATTCCAGTGACCTTGTAACCGCCACCTCCTTGCCACTCCCCCCTGCCCCTGCCACCCCCCATACACATCGAACGAGATCCGCGAGGGAAGAACACAGGGCGAGCGCCAGAGCGACAGTCTACCAGCCGCTCATATCGGTAGTGACGTGACACCGACAGTCTACCAGCCGTTCCCATCTGCAGTGACATGACACCGACAGTCTACCAGCCGTTCTCATCTGTAGTGACATGACACCGACAGTCTACCAGCCGTTCCCATCTGTAGTGACATGACACCGACAGTCTACCAGCCGTTCATATCGGTAGTGACATGACATGACAGTCTACCAGCCGTTCATATCGGTAGTGACATGACATGACAGTCTACCAGCCTTTAATATCGGTAGTGACATGACATGACAGTCTACCAGCCGTTCATATCGGTAGTGACCTGACATGACAGTCTACCAGCCGTTCATATCGGTAGTGACCTGACATCGACAGTCTACCAGCCGTTCATATCGATAGTGACATGACATCGACAGTCTACCAGCCGTTCATATCGGTAGTGACATGACATCGACAGTCTACCAGCCGTTCATATCGGTAGTGACATGACACCGACAGTCTACCAGCCGTTCATATCGGTAGGGACCTGACATGACATTCTACCAGCCGTTCATATCGGTAGTGACATGACATCGACAGTCTACCAACCGTTCATCTCGGTAGTGACATGACATCGACAGTCTACCAGCCGTTCATATCGGTAGTGACATGACATCGACAGTCTACCAGCCGTTCATCTCGGTAGTGACATGACATCGACAGTCTACCAGCCGTTCATCTCGGTAGTGACATGACATCGACAGTCTACCAGCCGTTCATATCGGTAGTGACGACATGAGATTTTCGCTCTGTGTCACTCGGAACACATCACGTGGTGTCACCGGGAACACATCACGTGGTGTCACTGGGAACACATCACGTGGTGTCACCGGGAACACATTACGTGGTGTCACCGGGTACACATCACGTGGTGTCATTGGGAACACATCACGTGGTGTCACCGGGAACACATCACGTGGTGTCATTGGGAACACATCACGTGGTGTCACCGGGAACACATCACGTGGTGTCATTGGGCAGCGCTTCCGGCAGCATCCTCCCGCGATAACGCCACGGAAGCAGTATCGCTGCATGGACTGATCCAGAGACGGACGTTTGTGGGCTGAACGCGGATATCCCGGTGACCAGGTCGACGCGCTGCCACCTGAACCCGTCGCTGGGGGGCGCCAGGCGTACTAAAGGCAGCACGCCTAGCGTTGGAAATAGCGTATAGAACAATGGAGAGATTTCATTGGCGGTTACAGACGCTCTCTACACAATAATCAAAACGTGAACAAGATGAAGTTGCGGCGCGGTTAGGAGGCGACCGGGGAGGACTGAGGTCACGTGGAACGGGACACCTGGGTGGGTGGGTGGGTGGCTGATCGACCTGGGTGGGTGGATGAGGTGGAGAGGTGCGTCAGGGAAGCCGATGACGGCAGATCCAGGGAGGCTCGTCCAGAGAAAGTACCGCAGTCTCTTCCCAATCTCCTGGGAGAAGCCTCAGGGAGGGAAAGCAATTAAATAGATTGCGAAAAGGGGAAAAAAGTGGCCAGACAGGCGAAATAAGAGGTGGTTAAAGTGTGTGATGACGGTAGGCCAGGAGGGTGGGCTAGCGGCACACAGTATGTGGGGGAGGGTGGGAGTGGGAGGGCGGTGGGGGGGGGGGAGCGGTGAGTAGCGTCTACTGTGTTTTTTCCCCCCAACCAGGGTTCCCACAGCATCTCGTGAAGCCAGTAGCGCGGGGCAGGGCGAGGGCGGCCAGGTAGGCGGAGGGCGGGGAGTAGGGGGGGGGATTGTAGGGGAGGGGGGAGGGGGTGGGAGGGGGGGCATGCAGGGCGGGCGACGAGCGGTATTGTTTTCACCTGGGGCCGATGGTTAAAAGACAACAGACAGCTGATCAGTTGCCTGGAGCTGTCAATAACATGCCACACTTCTCACTCAGCATCAGACACCCCTCCCTCCCTCCCTGTCTGCCCCACGGATTTTGATCCTCGCCGTCAAGCTTCCACAAGGCCACTGACAGCGTCGCTAAAGATCTGCTCTCCAAATCACTCCCATAAAACAACAGTCAAACGCTCTCTACGGCTTGTTCGACAATGCACATCTCTTCATCGTACGTTACACAATAGACCCTTCTCCCCTTATTAAACGTCCCAGAATGCAACAGTTTCTGTTCATCATACGTCCCACAATGCACCAGTCCCTGTTCATGGTACGTCCCACAATGCACCAGTCTCTGTTTATGGTACGTCCCACAATGCATCAGTCTATGTTCATCACACGTCCCACAATGCACCAGTCCCTGTTCATGGTACGTCCCACAATGCATCAGTCCCTGTTCATGGTACGTCCCACAATGCACCAGTCTCTGTTCATACGTCCCACAATGCATCAGTCTCTGTTCATGGTACGTCCCACAATGCACCAGTCCCTGTTCATGGTACGTCCCACAATGCACCAGTCTGTTTATTTTACGTCTCACAATGCATCAGTCTCTGTCTATCATACGTCCCACAATGCACCAGTCCCTGTTCATGGTACGTCCCACAATGCACCAGTCTGTTTATTTTACGTCTCACACTGCATCAGTCTTTTTTCATGGTACGTCCCACAATGCACCAGTCTCTGTTCATGGTACGTCCCACAATGCATCAGTCTCTGTTCATGGTACGTCCCACAATGCATCAGTCCCTGTTCATGGTACGTCCCACAATGCACCAGTCTCTGTTCATACGTCCCACAATGCATCAGTCTCTGTTCATGGTACGTCCCACAATGCATCAGGCTCTGTTCATGGTACGTCCAACAATGCACCAGTCTCTGTTCATGGTACGTCCCACAATGCATCAGTCTATGTTCATCATACGTCCCACAATGCACCAGTCCCTGTTCATGGTACGTCCCACAATGCACTAGTCTCCGTTCATACGTCCCACAATGCACCAGTCTATGTTCATCATACGTCCCACAATGCATCAGTCTCTGTTCATGGTACGTAACAAAATGCATCAGTCTTCGTCTATCATACGACCCACAATGCACTAGTCTCTGTCTATCATACGTCCCACAATGCACCAGTCTCTGCTCATCATACGTCCCACAATGCACCAGTCTCTGCTCATCATACGTCCCACAATGCACCAGTCTGTCTATCATACGTCCCACAATGCACCAGTCTCCGTCTCTCATACGTCCCACAATGCACCATTCTCTGTCTATCATACGTCACACAATAAACCCTTCTCCCCTTATCATACGTCCCACAATGCACCAGTCTGTCTATCATACGTCCAACAATGCACCAGTCTCTGTTCATCATACATCCAACAATGCACCAGTCTCTGCTCATCATACGTCCCACAATGCACTAGTCTCTGTCTATCATACGTCCGACAATGCACCAGTCTCTGTCTATCATACGTCCCACAACCTCGGAATACCAAACACCACAAAACGTCCGTCGGAATACCAGACCACAGGTCGGAACCTAAAGACGTCCATATAATTATCAGTGCTCATTCACATAGACACAGTTATTACCACCCGAAAGTAGTTTAGTTTGTTTTGTTTTTCCCCACTCATCAGCCGAAAAAAAAACATACAGAAATGGTGTCAGAAGTTGATGAGCACCTTCCGCTCGCCACGTGGCACACTCTGTCCCCTCGAGGGTTTGACCACGGGGTCCACACACTTACATACCACGGCCTATCTTCACAATTATCACGCTCGTTATTAATAAATAACAAAACAAAAACATACCTGCGAAACAGAACCGCTTTACATGTGTCTACATGATACAGGTTTCAATGGTAAGAGCGTTTTGCTTTCTAGGGGTATATCGGTTATCGAGTTATATCAAGCCATCCATTAGTGATAAGCAGCTGCATGGTAAGTCACATAAATTGTTCCCCTTTTATCGATATCTACACGCTCTTGATTAAGCCAGGCACCCATTGATGGGAAGTGAATGTATGTGACACTCAATCGACCGTCAACTTCTGCCACACGAGTCATGCACATTCGCTTTAAATTTTGCCGACTGAAACAGATGAAAGACATCACCATGATCTCAACCAGACAGAGATAAGAACCAAGCCTTGATTTAATCTCTCAGTTGCCGATGTTCTCGACAAAAGCTATGACGACAAGACAATCAAGAGAGGTCTGGGGCGCTACTTTCTCATATTATACTGTCCCATGTCATTCGGTTCGGTCGGCGGCACTTGAAGTTTTGCCGACGTGACTTGGCACTTCATAACCGGCTCAACTTTAAGACAAGATTTGCTGACGTAGACATCCCTACATAAGTAGTCAAGTTGGTCTCTCGAGGTTTCAAGAATAAATCGCCATTATGATGTTCCAAATCGATCCAAACATTATCTGCGAGTGTTCTATTCGATCAAATAAAATCCTGACCAGTTATCAGCCACGGGATATTTGAACCGATACTCCCCCCACACACCATTGACATTTCCAAATGTTACCTAAATAGTCACCCTGGAAATTAACATTCATCATATTTGCATTCGTTATATAAAGCGACGCCGTGACGTCACACACCTGATGACGTCAGTGTGTCCGTTCTTGGCCGCTAGGTGGAGACAGGTGGTCCGCTTGTTGTCTGTCATGTCCTGTGTGGACCCCATCAGGAGGCCATTGCACCGATTACTCTGCAGCAACAGGTCCACAACCTGCAACCACACAAACATATTACACATAAACACACAACTCAAAAAGTGTTCGCCACAAAATTGTATCTCATGTATTCTTTGTGAAATTTCGTTCTCATTTGATCACAATATTTCAACGATTAACTCCATCACCAAGAAGCGTATTCCAGTTAATTTTTACAGGTGGTTTCAGTTTATCTTAGACGAAAGGCGTCACTCGAAAACAAAGTTCCTTGGCTGCCAAGACCAGCTTGGCTCACGACCAAAGTTAAAACTCGGTCAGTCTCGGGCCGTGAGAGGGACGTGAGTTGACATTGGTGACAGCCATCACGGCGAGCCTCCCCGACCAGACCACTTGGGCTGTAGACCAGCGTAACAAGTGGGTCAGTCTCCGACCTCAGGCAGCGAGCGGGCATTAATCCCCATGGGACCTGGAGTCATTCCCCCAACGACTGGATTCAATCCCTGCACCGGAGAGGAGGGGGGGGGGGGGGGCACCATGACCGGTCTTATCACGTGCTTACGCCAAGTCAATACTCAAGACGTAAACGACGGTACGGAAGAGAGGTGCGGCAACCCCAGCTTGACCAAGGCCATAACCCTATCACAGAACACAATTGTCGCCATCCGTATATTCCCCAATCCCCCAGACAAAATAAACCTACCACCCTCGTCACCCCAAAATAAACCTACCACCCTTAACAAAAACCTAAGCTAACACCCCCCCCCGCCCCAAACACCTCCTTAACGCTGTGGTGTGCCGCACAGGCACCGGGGCGCCCAGTAGCTTATGCCCCAATGGCTTATGCCCCAGTAGCTTATGCCCCACTAGCTTATCAACCTCAAGCCACCGTTCCCACAAAAGACTAAACACAGACGCCAGCTTTACTCTCCTCACAACCTTCTCTCTTACTACGGCAACAAGTCGCCATGTATCAGGTGAAAATCCAGCGGAGCCGCCCGGGTAGCACACTCAGATACAGCGCTAAACACTTGTTAAGTGTTAAGATAAAATCAGCCGTGAGTTATCTCTCTCACGAGAAACAAATGCCTCGGCTCTTACAGGACTAACGGCGGACACTTTGTTCCAACTAATATGAGACTCCATAAGTTAACCTGGATCTAATCCAATCTTGATTGTCAATGCAATACACACTATTTTTCCCTGTGATGTAAATCTTAATACAATTTCCGATTAGTGCCTATAATCTAACACAAAAACCCATTCGCACAAGTCACTTGGTGCAGACAAATAACATCTCAGCCAGACTTTTAGTCTTCAAACAACCCGAGCAGGACCTCACAGTGGTGGTAGCCAGAGAGCAAAGACCCCGACATCAAAATCATGCTTAGCTTTCTTACGAATAAAAGAATTTGTTAACTCTGTTGAACGTACAGTTTAACATGGTAACTATAACCAAATGATAATATTGTGTCGATCCTGCGTCATCCTCAGGACAATGATCAAAAACCAGTGGTGACGAACGATGTCCAATGCGGTCATAGGACAGCCGCACAGACCTCCAGGATGGCATTATAACTCGCACACGTCCACGGTGGCATTATGACTCACGCCATCTGTCCATGTATTTGCCCGTACACCAACCACCCCCTTACACCGCCACCACCCCCTTCGGTCAGTTCCCTGCAGACCATTCACGTGGCAGGTGGGGGAGGGGGGGGTAGGGGCAGGCAGGTGTGAGAGGTAGAACCGACCATTGCGCGGGACATCCAGAGCGGGTCTCTTGACCTCTGCCTAAGAAAGAGGCTCGCTTGTAGTTGTTGAAGCACAGCACGGATATAGAAACCTAGTTCAGTTGTCTAAAATAGTAAGCCAGATGGGGTTCAGTTATTGATTCCACACGCAACTAAACACTCACAAATGGAGTCCTATACATTATCCATTATACACTGACTGCCTTGCTGGGCCCGGACCGTTGGACACCTTTACCTACTTATACCCGGCTTCTTCTGCGGCTTACCTCAGCGATCGGACATATACACACCCCCCCCCCCCACCCCCTCCTGCCCATAACTACACCACTCACTAGACCTTATGCCTCCCCTCCCTTCTTCTACCACAGGCACTAGCCTCCTCCGCCCCCATCTCCCTTCTCTCACCCCCACCACTCACCAGACCCTCACCCCGTTCACACGCTGCTGTTTGGGGAGCCATAGCATGAAATTAACAACAGAATACTTCCGGCTTCCCGAAATACCTTCTGTCTCGACTTCTGTTCGTCAACAACAACCCATCGTCAACTTCAGTGGCAAGGTAAAATAACAGTTTTTCGTCCTTGCTTGCGTAAGTAGGGTGTCCTCGCCCAGCCCAAGTCCTGTCCCCACTGCCCACCCCCACCTCCTATCCTAATATCTCCTCAACCTTCCACCACCAGCTCCCTCACCACCTGGACTTGCCTGGTCGGACGGAGCCAGCCCCCTCAGAGATGGTGGACACCTAATGTTTAAAGCATCAGTATACACACCCCGTGGAGGTCCCGGGCAGTGATGTGATCAGCATCTGCCGTTCAAGGTCATTGTCCCCCTCCCGACCCCTATATCGCCCTCACCCCTCCCCCTCCCGCCACCACACACACCTCCCACATCGCCTTCCCTTCCACCCCCTCCCCCTCCCCCACCCCAAGCCGCCTATCATTGCCGGGTCGTACGTAACACGGTCGTGAACATGCCTGTCTGTACCTTGGCAGCGGATCATAAAAGACATCCAACTGTTCCAATGGTTCATGACGTCCATGTCCCTGGGCAATGAGACAAGATTTGTCGAGTATAATCCTTACATTCAGTATATCACCAGGACCACAGCCTTGGTCCTCGTCCTCAGAGTAATGTAGTTTGGAGATCTATAACACAGCCATGGCCCTCGTCCTCAGAGTAATGTAGTTTGGAGATCTATAACACAGCCCTGGCCCTCGTCCTCAGAGTAATGTAGTTTGGAGATCTATAACACAGCCCTGGCCCTCGTCCTCATGTAGTTGGAGATCTATGACACAGCCATGGCCCTCGTCCTCAGAGTAATGTAGTTTGGAGATCTATAACACAGCCCTGGCCCTCGTCCTCAGAGTAATGTAGTTTGGAGATCTATAACACAGCCCTGGCCCTCGTCCTCAGAGTAATGTAGTTTGGAGATCCAGGACCACAGCCCTGACCCCCGTCCTCAGAGTAATGTAGTTTGGAGATCTATAACACAGCCATGGCCCTCGTCCTCAGAGTAATGTAGTTTGGAGATCCAAAATCACAGCCCTGACCCCCGTCCTCAGAGTAATGTAGTTTGGAGATCTATAACACAGCCATGGCCCTCGTCCTCAGAGTAATGTAGTTTGGAGATCCAAAATCACAGCCATGGCCCCCGTCCTCAGAGTAATGTAGTTTGGAGATCTATAACACAGCCATGGCCCCCGTCCTCAGAGTAATGTAGTTTGGAGATCCAAAATCACAGCCATGGCCCCCGTCCTCAGAGTAATTTAGTTTGGAGATCTATAACACAGCCCTGGCCCCCGTCCTCAGAGTAATGTAGTTTGGAGATCCAGGACCACAGCCCTGACCCCCGTCCTCAGAGTAATGTAGTTTGGAGATCTATAACACAGCCTTGGCCCTCGTCCTCAGAGTAATGTAGTTTGGAGATCTATGACACAGCCCTGGCCCCCGTCCTCAGAGTAATGTAGTTTGGAGATCCAAAATCACAGCCATGGCCCCCGTCCTCAGAGTAATGTAGTTTGGAGATCTATGACACAGCCCTGGCCCTCGTCCTCAGAGTAATGTAGTTTGGAGATCTATAACACAGCCCTGGCCCTGGTCCTCAGAGTAATGTAGTTTGGAGATCTATAACACAGCCATGGCTCTCGTCCTCAGAGTAATGTAGTTTGGAGATCCAAAATGACAGCCATGGCCCCCGTCCTCAGAGTAATGTAGTTTGGAGATCTATAACACAGCCCTGGCCCTGGTCCTCAGAGTAATGTAGTTTGGAGATCTATAACACAGCCCTGGCCCCCGTCCTCAGAGTAATGTAGTTTGGAGATCTATAACACAGCCCTGGCCCCCGTCCTCAGAGTAATGTAGTTTGGAGATCCAGGACCACAGCCTTGACCCCCGTCCCCAGAGTAATGTAGTCTGGAGATCTATAACACAGCCCTGGCCCCCGTCCTCAGTATAATGTAGTTTGGAGATCTATAACACAGCCCTGGCCCTGGTCCTCAGAGTAATGTAGTTTGGAGATCCAGGAGCACAGCCCTGACCCCCGTCCTCAGAGTAATGTAGTTTGGAGATCTATAACACAGCCCTGGCCCTGGTCCTCAGAGTAATGTAGTTTGGAGATCTATAACACAGCCCTGGCCCTCGCCCTTAGAGTAATGTAGTTTGGACATCCAGGAGCACAGCCTTGGCCCCCGTCCCCAGAGTAATGTAGTTTGGAGATCTATAACACAGCCATGGCCCTCGTCCTCAGAGTAATGTAGTTTGGAGATCCAGGAGCACAGCCCTGGCCCCTGTCCTCAGAGTAATGTAGTTTGGAGATCCAGGACCACAGCCTTGGCCCCCGTCCTCAGAGTAATGTAGTTTGGAGATCTATAACACAGCCATGGCCCTCGTCCTCAGAGTAATGTAGTTTGGAGATCCAGGACCACAGCCTTGGCCCCCGTCCTCAGAGTAATGTAGTTTGGAGATCTATAACACAGCCCTGGCCCTGGTCCTCAGAGTAATGTAGTTTGGAGATCTATAACACAGCCCTGGCCCTCGCCCTTAGAGTAATGTAGTTTGGACATCCAGGAGCACAGCCTTGGCCCCCGTCCCCAGAGTAATGTAGTTTGGAGATCTATAACACAGCCATGGCCCTCGTCCTCAGAGTAATGTAGTTTGGAGATCCAGGACCACAGCCTTGGCCCCCGTCCTCAGAGTAATGTAGTTTGGAGATCTATAACACAGCCCTGGCCCTGGTCCTCAGAGTAATGTAGTTTGGAGATCTATAACACAGCCCTGGCCCTCGCCCTTAGAGTAATGTAGTTTGGACATCCAGGAGCACAGCCTTGGCCCCCGTCCCCAGAGTAATGTAGTTTGGAGATCTATAACACAGCCATGGCCCTCGTCCTCAGAGTAATGTAGTTTGGAGATCCAGGAGCACAGCCCTGGCCCCTGTCCTCAGAGTAATGTAGTTTGGAGATCCAGGACCACAGCCTTGGCCCCCGTCCTCAGAGTAATGTAGTTTGGAGATCTATAACACAGCCATGGCCCTCGTCCTCAGAGTAATGTAGTTTGGAGATCCAGGACCACAGCCTTGGCCCCCGTCCTCAGAGTAATGTAGTTTGGAGATCTATAACACAGCCCTGGCCCTGGTCCTCAGAGTAATGTAGTTTGGAGATCCAGGAGCACAGCCCTGACCCCCGTCCTCAGAGTAATGTAGTTTGGAGATCTATAACACAGCCCTGGCCCTGGTCCTCAGAGTAATGTAGCTTGGAGATCTATAACACAGCCCTGGCCCTCGCCCTTAGAGTAATGTAGTTTGGACATCCAGGAGCACAGCCTTGGCCCCCGTCCCCAGAGTAATGTAGTTTGGAGATCTATAACACAGCCATGGCCCTCGTCCTCAGAGTAATGTAGTTTGGAGATCCAGGAGCACAGCCCTGGCCCCTGTCCTCAGAGTAATGTAGTTTGGAGATCCAGGACCACAGCCTTGGCCCCCGTCCTCAGAGTAATGTAGTTTGGAGATCTATAACACAGCCCTGGCCCTGGTCCTCAGAATAATGTAGTTTGGAGATCTATAACACAGCCCTGGCCCTCGCCCTTAGAGTAATGTAGTTTGGACATCCAGGAGCACAGCCTTGGCCCCCGTCCCCAGAGTAATGTAGTTTGGAGATCTATAACACAGCCATGGCCCTCGTCCTCAGAGTAATGTAGTTTGGAGATCCAGGAGCACAGCCCTGGCCCCTGTCCTCAGAGTAATGTAGTTTGGAGATCCAGGACCACAGCCTTGGCCCCCGTCCTCAGAGTAATGTAGTTTGGAGATCTATAACACAGCCATGGCCCTGGTCCTCAGAGTAATGTAGTTTGGAGATCCAGGAGCACAGCCCTGGCCCCTGTCCTCAGAGTAATGTAGTTTGGAGATCCAGGACCACAGCCTTGGCCCCCGTCCTCAGAGTAATGTAGTTTGGAGATCTATAACACAGCCATGGCCCTGGTCCTCAGAGTAATGTAGTTTGGAGATCCAGGAGCACAGCCTTGGCCCCCCGTCCTCAGAGTAATGGCCAGTAATGTAGTTTGGAGATTACATCCGGAAGTCATCAGGTTACCAGATTCCGGAGTCGGATCCCGAAGTCCGCGCTGTTCTGGATATCTCTATATCTCTCCAAGGTGCGAGGCAGATCGCAGTGGGAATCCACAGATGTGTTCCTACCCATCGCCATGTGCCAACAGCGCATCCCCACCCTCACCCTCACACCCACCTTCATGGCCACCCCCACCCCCACCTGCATGGCTACCCCCACCCCACCTTCATGGCCACCCCCACCCTCATGGCCACCCTCACCCCCACCTTCATGGTCACCCCCGCCCTCACACCCACCTTCATGGCCACCCTCACCTCCACCTTCGTGGCCACCCCCACCTTCATGGACACCCCTACACTAACCCCCTCCCCTGCCTTCGTGCCCCCCCCCCACCCACTCCCTATCGATGCGGCGAAAAGCTACCCCCCCCCAGGGTTCGGACCTCGTTATCTCCCACACGCCCACTGTGACCGCAACCATCCCAAGCCTCTCAGTGACTTCCATTCACAGCCCGGCATAACGGTGAAGTCAGTGGCTATAACAGGTCGCCGGCAGCCCAAAGCATCACCAGCAAACCACGGAAACGGCAAACTGGGTTTAACGACAAAGAAGTCGCCTTTTTACTTATGTGAGATCAGATAACGTCGGGGTTTATTTATCTTCGGTATTTACAGTCTACCAGAGACCTCAGCACCAAGCGTTATCGCCAGACAAAAATTTCCCACACGATATATACATATAAAGATATATCTATATACTTATATATATAAATATATATCTATACACTTATATATATAAATATATATCTGTACACTTATATATATATAAATGGATATAATTATATCCAACAACATATGAGAGTCTGCCTTCTCACGTTGTCACCCATACAGCTACGTTGCACATCAAGCAGCCATAACATTGACACCAGCGAGCATTGCCCGCTGTAGCTGTAGACACCCCCCCCCCCCCCACCGTCACCCCCACCTCCTGACATGGCTAAAGATACGAATACGCATAATTACGAACAGGAACTACTCATCAAGTAAGTCGCCAGGACAAAACCAACCCCATCCTCTCACCCCCCCCACCCCCCCCCCCACCACAAGTAAAATGCCAATCCCCCATCCTCCCACCCCTCCCAACGTCAACAAATCAAACACCTTCCAGAGTTTATAAACTCACCGAGCAGACTATACATAGATCGAGGTATCCTGTATTGTACACGTAATATCCGGTCCGTATGTACACAGCCCACCTGACTGCGGCCAGAACCTGAGTCAGACTAAGCCATAGGCCACTTCCAGGCACTCTCCACACACTCTCCAAGACTACTTCCTCCCGAGAGGGCGCTGGCTGCCATCTAATGCCATCCAGGCGGCCCAGGCAGGTTTACTATCAGTGTATCTGGCCAGCAGGCCCGGGGTGGACGGCCATGCACGGGGAGCTGCACCTCTCACAGCCCGCCACTCAACAGGCTCAACGAGTCGCAAAGCCCTGTTCACACTGCTAATCCTAATCCAATTCGGCGCCGACGTCGTCAGCGGAGAGCTTATTTTGAGTAGGTTACTTTTTACAGGAACTAGAAGGCGAGTTGTGCTTTGCTATCGAGAAGTGATGACCATAATCTTAAGGGACCAATAGATCAGGACAACTGGGGAGGAAGGCAAACATAAAGTGCGCATTCGCGACTCCTATTAACCTGGCGAGCTACATTACATCGTCCCCAGATAAACCCATTACCAGTATGACTGTAGTTCAGAGTGTGTAGCCACTAACCCCAGTAACCAGCACGTGGCCTCCTCACTCCACGCCTTGTATTGTTATTTGTTTTTAATTTCCGAAACAGGCAAGGCACGGTACATAATTCATATTCTGTCGACATTACATGAACACAGTGAGGTAGAAGTACTTGTATGCATGAAAAAACACACAGAAAAACAAAAAACAAGGCGAAATCAAACAGAAGCTGTATCTTGATGTAGTAACCATAGCACTAATCCATAATATTCAAGTCGATTGCAATTTGTCTATGATGGGATTCCACTTATCAATCAAACATTGCTTACATCTTTCTGACTTATCTTGTACAACTGTTTCTTCTAGCAAGTGGTAGTATTTGATAAGTTTTAACAAATGTATCACATTTGGAATGGAGTTTTTCCATTTACAAGTATAGATGTAATTCTTAACAATAATAAATATCTGATTGACCAGTATCTTGTTTTGTCTGTTTTCCAACCCTAGCATAGCTGATTTAAAATTCAAATTATCACTTATTACATGCATATTTCTACCGTCTAGCGCTGTAGATAGGCTGGTCTAAAGTCGCTGTGCAACATCACATTCCCAGAACATATGTTCTATAGTTTCATTAACCTTATGACAAAAGCAACATTTTTCAGTGTCTACTAGTTTACATAGAAAGAAAAATTTATTGGTAATTATAGTTCTGCATAAAAATTGATATTGAAAGCTTCGCAGTTTCTCGTCAACCGTACACTTCAATGGTAGGCAGTACAAGGTTTTCCATGGGGTTTCTGCTAAATTAAGATTCAAGTTTTCTGCCCATTTTATTTCGTTTGTTTTCGACACTTGTAATTCTCTTACTATCACCTTATACGCCTTATTACAAATTGTGTTGTTTATCCGCATAAAATCTAAATATTTACAGCTTACATCCGATGGTTTGGAATGCTCTTGCTGACAATACCGTCTCCATTCTTGGGGTACACTGTGAATAAGACTATAGAAGTCAGCAAAGTTTAGTTTAATATTAAACTTATGCGTAAAACTTTGCCATCCTAAAGGTGACCCGTCATCATTTAATACATCGTTATAATACACAACTCCCTTATTTATAAATTCCTGCTGTCGGGTAACGAGGATTTTTCATGAAGTGGGTGTTCCAGAGAGGCATCTCAAACGGTGTTTTCGGAGCTAAGATATTTCGAAAATGGATTCATGCTTTTACTACATCAGCCCAGAAAGGGTTAGTTATTTTTTTGCAATCTTTCAAGGATTTAGTGTCCATTTCCCAAAACAGCGATTTGTTCGTACACACCACGTCCCTGAAGAAATCTTGCCAAGCGCCGTCTGTGGTTATTAACCGACGCACCCATGTAAGTTTTAGTGATTGGATGAATGACGGAATATGAGTTGTATTAGCCTTGTATTAGCCGGTATCTAAGTATAACCACCAACTCATTGCGATGTTACATGTTACACGTCAGGAGCTATTTAACAGGCGGCCAGATTCCTTGCCTGAGGTATCCGGTGATTATGAACGCGACCTTGGCCTTGGTTTGACGCGAATATAATGTGACGGGGCCGGTTTCTGGGAGCCAGTGTGACTATGACCGTGCCCCCCCCCCCACTCCCTCGGGGAGACCTGGAACCACTGTTTGGGGTCCGGTACTGGTAGAGCAGTGGTATCGCCTTCGGGATCTCACAGACATTGTGATGGACGCTTTCATCGCCGGACCTGGAACTGCTTAATGGCGCCCTCTGGCGACCAGTAAGGTACCGGTACCTACCCCTCCCCCCCCCCCCGCCCCTGCCCCCACCCCTGGCTACGTCCCTACGCTTTGACATCCCCCCCTCCTGCCTCCCCCCCTCCTGCCCCCCCCCCCTGCCCCCACCCCTGGCCACGGCCCTACGTCTAGACATCCCCACCCCCTTTATCGGGATATAATGGGTTGGCGTGATAACAAACTGGTCGCATGAGCGATTCGCCTCCAATGATGTGCCACACGTTAAGTATAGGGGAACCATTAGGTAAGAAGTTGAGAGATTCTCCGTTTCCTGTTTCCCATCTGGGGGGACTCCTACCCCCGCTAAGATGAGTCATCCTCTTTCAAACAACGGAGGCGGGGTCGGGGACGTGGGGGGGTGGGGGGTACTATTTTATGTCTTGTTCTCATTGGCTCGCTTTTTGCACTCGACCCAATCGCTTTAAAACATGACGCTTTTATCGCTATAAGTCGTCCTCAGATTTGGTAGATAAGCTCCACCCTCGACCGTGAATGTATGGCCTCAAGTGGGCAAGCTTTGGGGAGAGCCAGTCCTGGCTGTGATCAGTGCGCCTCCAAATCTCTGTATAGCTAGGCAGTATTGATAGCTTACAGTCACGCCCGCCACGCCACCCCGCTACCCCCATGGTGAAGCATGCTGACCCCCGCCACCCCCATGGCGAAGCATGCTGGACCCCGCCACCCCAATGGCGAAGCATGCTCCAGGGTGGGGCACTCCCTGGCGTAGCGGGTATAGGGCACTGGACCGCAGATCAATAGGTCGTGGGTTCGAATCCGGACCCAGAACCTAATATGGGGCATGTATGACCCATTCACTTTTCACTGTCTCTGGAAGTTACTTGGCCTAGTTTAGTCCTTGTGCACAAAGGCGGCTCAAACACCAATTCATTTCACTTTTAGTTTCAGCAATAGTGTTGGTCGCCGGTCACATGGTCAACAAAATCCTTCTATTTTACTTTAAATAAGTAGAAAGGTGTTTTGGTTTACACTTGCCATGGCTAGCTGCACACAGCGACAGATGACCACCAGACACACAGGGCAAAGCTGTGAAGACAATAACAGACACCGACAGAACCCGGGCCACACTAACGACAGCGCCATCTGGCGAATGGAACTAACTGCTCCATTCATCGAAAGGAAGCGAAACCTCAAAACTCACAGGTGACGACAAGAGTCTTGTTCATACCACACCTGCACCTAATTTTCATATTGAAAACACTCATCTAGACGTAATTATATTTTTGCCTTGGTGGTGGACAGGAGAACATGCCAACCATGCAAATTAGGTAGAAAAAAGTATCATTTATCAACTTTGGCAGAGGTGACTGGTTACAACAAAGTGCTTCTTCAGAGAAAACTACCAGATGTGTAAAATGTGTGGATAAACAGACACTTCAGTGGGTAAACCGACTCAAGTGAAGGATTCCAGCGAGATCTCAAAGCATGGGAAAGGAAGGGACACTTTCTGGGTCAGCTAAAACACGGATTCACGAAGTTGATCGGCAAGTGATGGTTCTTTCTGAAGAGGTCCAACTCCGGCAGTGAGTACCACGCGAGTGCCGAGAATACCTTACCTCTCTATGTTATGTGTGCAGGTAGGGAAATGATAAGAAACACAGATTGAGGCACTCAGGCCGCCCCCTGACAGGCATGGCCACTGAAGCACTCGGACAGCTCCCTGATGGGCGGGGCCACTGAGGCACTCCGACCGCCCCCTGATGGGCGTGGACTACGGCATTCGAGCTACTCTAATGGACGGGGCAACTGATGCACTCGGACAGCTTCCTGATGGCCGGGCCACTGAAACACTCAGACCACCCCTTGACGGGCATGGCCACTGAAGCACTCGGACAGCTCCCTGATGGGCGGGGCCACTGAGGCACTCCGACCGCCCCCTGATGGGCGTGGACTACGGCATTCGAGCTACTCTAATGGACGGGGCAACTGATGCACTCGGACAGCTTCCTGATGGCCGGGCCACTGAAGCACTCAGACCACCCCTTGACGGGCATGGCCACTGAGGCACTCAGACCGCCCCCTGATGGGCGTGGACTACGGCATTCGAGCTGCACTCTAATGGGCGGGGCAACTGAGGCACTCAGACAGCTCCCTGATGGGCGTGGCCACTGCGGCCGCCCCCTAAAAGGCAGGGCCACTGAGGCACACGGACTGCCCCTAATGGGCGGGGCCACTGAGTGACTCGGACTGCCACCTAATGGGCGTGGCCTGAGTCACTCGGAGCGCCCCCTAATGGGCGGGGCCACTAAAGCACTCGGACCGCCCCAAGTCGTCGGGGCCAATGATTCATTCGGACCGCCACCCCCTGGGCGGGTCACTGATTCACTCGGACCGCCCTCCAACGGGCGAGGCCATTGAGGCACTCTGGCCTAAAGGGCGGGGCCACTTAGGCGCTCGGACCGTTCTTAATGGGCGGGGCCACGGAGCCGCTCGGGTCTGGGTCTCACTGAGGCCTTCGGACCGCCCCCTAAAGGGCGGGGCCAATGAGGCACTCGGACCGCCCCCTAATGGGCGGGGCCACTGAGGCACTCGCACCGCTCCTAAAGGGCGGGGCCACTGAGGCACTCGGACCGCCCCTAAAGGGCGGGACAACAGAGGCACTCTGACCGCCCCTAAAGGGCGGGGCCACTGAGGCACTCGAGCCGCCCCTAAAGGGCGGGGCCAGTGAGGCACTCGGACCGCCCCTAAAGGGCGGGACAACTGAGGCACTCTGACCGCCCCTAAAGGGCAGGGCCACTGAGGCACTCGGAACGCCCCCTAAAAGGGCGGGTCCGACTGAGGCCTTCGGACCGCCCTCGGACCAGTGCCATGACGACGGAGGGACACCAGGGTGAGTCCATTATCGGGCAGGCGTCCTGGTCTGTCCTGGTCCGACAGCCACCCGTCCCTCAACACGTGATCCGGAACCCGTCCTGATGAGTTCTGTGATCCGGCCTCACTCAGCATGCTCAGCCCGGACCGTTACAAACAGAGCGGGAGAGGTTTACATTGGCTGAACCCCTCACGCGACCACCCTGGCTGTGTCTGACTGTCTGTAAAATTTATAGATCTCTCTGTGTATCCGTCTTTCTCTCCCTCTCTCTGTGACGTCACATGTATATGACGCTGGTTATATCTCCCTGAAGCCAATAATATTCAGACTCATAAACATGAACATATCTCAATGAAAATGTAGCCCTCCGCCCCCCAAATCAGCAATGTAACAACTAAATGTAGTTGGGAAGAGAGTCGCCGTTGGTGGGTTTAACGCCATATAAAGGTGACCGGCCGTAAAGCATCAATGGGGGGGCGGGGTACCAAGGGCGACAGGAACACATGGTGCCGTGAGACTTGAACCCAATCTGGTCATTGTACAAAGCCAGACCTGCTAACCCCTGCGGGTGATGCAATAGACAATGCTATATGCTCGGCCCCTGGCCACAAACACTTTTAACGTTAGTCATATCTGCTAACCACCATACCATGGGGTGGTCCCGTAGACAGCGGCAGACAATGCTATATGCTCGGCTCCTGGCCACACACACCCTTCACGTTACTCAGCGGTCATTCCACTGCCAGAGGCGGGCCAAGTGCCGAGTCCAAGACCCCGGCCGACGTACTAACAGAATAGCGGTTCCATGGCACGTCCGGATCAAATCCCTTTTCCATCATTGCTAACCTCAGAGATGACTAAATGTACGGGAGCACGCTATGAATCCTGCCACTGAGGAAAACATTCGTTCGAATAAAACATATCAGCACAACATATCTTAGTACAACATATTTACCAACCTTTAACCTTTATATACAGCATAAAACATAAATTAACTGAAGTTTTGCCCCTGGCGTTTTTAGAGCTTGCATATACCAAAAACTTACATGTTGCAGGAGAGAATGCCGCACCACTCAATATTACCTTGTGACACGCAACAACCCACACTGACGCCGCTTTCGCGATAATAAATACCACATCCTGTCCACCTAAAAAGTTTTCAACTCAACCCCCGTACTTTCCACAACTTGCTGTAGGTAACCACAAGAAGACGGGGCCTTCCCACCCACGCAAACCGCACTCATAAGCACACTGTGCGCAGAGACCACAGGCCACCAGGCTATCAGTGGCATTGTCCTGACGGGGGGCACCGCGCAGAGGAAATAGACAAGTCTGGGAAGCGTCTGCTTGCCGCCGCCACCACAACAAAAGGCCGAAAGCCCCAGGTGAAATGGACACCAGTGCGACCTGTAATTAGGGGCCGGTGAAAAACGTCACATGGGTATGACACTATGACACACGGGGGGAGGGGGGGGGGGAGGGGGTACCGAACCGGGTGCCGGCCTCCTGCACTGACCAATGAGGCCAGACCAGTGACGTCATCGTCGCTTTAAGGTCACGTCAGTGCAGGGCCACAGGTTCGGGGACGTTAATGGCGCTAATGACTTGGATACACTTAAACATGTCTGTTACTATAAAGACCGAGACGATTAATCTCTCTCGAGGCGTCGCCACCGTGCTCTCCGCATTCCACACCCCAGATCTGGTGCAGCAACCTGGGAAACATGCTCATGGGTCCCCTTGGCAGGTTCGACATGTCCCCCCACCCCGCCGTGCCTGGGTCACGGTGCCTGGGTCAGCGTGCATGAGTCAGTGTGCCGGGGTCACGGTGCCTGGGTAGGCGTGCCTGGGTCAGCGTGCCTGGGTCAGCGTGCCTGGGTCACGGTGCCTGGGTCACGGTGCCTGGGTCACGGTGCCTGGATCACGGTGCATGGGTCACGGTGCCTGGGTCACGGTGCCTGGGTCACGATGCCTGGGTCACGGTGCATGGGTCACCGTTCCTGGGTCACGGTGCCTGGGTCACGGTGCCTGGGTCAGCGTGCATGAGTCAGTGTGCCGGGGTCACGGTGCCTGGGTCAGCGTGCCTGGGTCAGCGTGCCTGGGTCAGCGTGCCTGGGTCACGGTGCCTGGCTCACGGTGCCTGGCTCACGGTGTCTGGGTCACGGTGCCTGGGTCACGGTGCCTGGGTCACGGTGCCTGGGTCACGGTGCCTGGGTCACGGTGCCTGGGTCACGGTGCCTGGGTCACGGTGCCTGGGTCACGGTGCCTGGGTCACGATGCCTGGGTCACGGTGCATGGGTCACCGTTCCTGGGTCACGGTGCCTGGGTCACGGTGCATGGGTCACGGTGCCTGGGTCACGGTGCATGGGTCACGGTGCCTGGGTCACGGTGCCTTGGTCACGGTGCATGGGTCACCGTTCCTGGGTCACGGTGCCTGGGTCACCGGTTTCCCTGATGTTTCACCTGTCTGGTTTTACGTCTTATGTCCAGCATTCGTGAAGCAAATACAATAAATGCATGGAGGACTTCAGAACTGACATCCAAATACTGCAACATATGGATCAACAGATTTATATGGCCACACTTACTCGTTATTTGCCGAACTCAAATGGTTTATGTTTCCCCACTTATTTGGTTTTTGCCGAACTCAAAGAGTTCATGTTTCCCCACTTATCCGTTTTTTTCCCGAACTCGTATATGATTAATGTTGCCACACTTACCCGGTATTTGCCGAACTCGCAGGCGAAGTCGAGTGGAGTCTTGAGTTGGTTGTTCTCCAGCGTTGGGTCGCCCTGGTGCTGACACAGCAGACTGACCTGTGGGGGCAACGTTATCATTAAGTTAACATTATAAAATTATATTATACTTATATGGAACAGAAAACAACGAAAACACCAAAGCGCAATATATTAATGATAATGATATTAATATTGCAGAAACGAGTCCTATATGAGTCCACAGACACGCGGGTCACGATAAAATGGCAGAATGATCCACTCTTATCAATATCAGTTTCACATCATTTATAGCTATAAGTATCATACAACGTAATGAGCAACGAGCGAAAATCCGGGACAAAATGGTGGGCGTCAACCTGGACTAATAGACGAGCAGAGAATGGCAGGCGACGAAACACGATAACGACACCCAAAACGACAGAGCAATTGACTAAATTGTGTTTCGCTGGAGCCCGAGGAGCCAGCCAGCCAGCCAGCCCGCTACCGGCTCAATGGGGGTCCCAGCAATCAATCGGCCACTCACCTCACCCCTCCCCCCCCCCCCCCCCTGTCCCCTAAAACTGTCCGGCACACATCCCTGGTGGTCGCCAGATCTGTCAGCTCCATTCGCTCATCGATCCCTGCTGTCGCCAAGCCTCCATTGTCGCCACCGGGACGGCCACAGTTTTCAGACGTCGCCATTTTTGTGACGCCGACAAAATTCCGATACAGCAGAGATTGTCGGAGCAGCGAGAGACTTCACATAAAAAAACCGACGAGTCGGAGCCAGGGGCAGACAAGGGAGCCCCATCGTTTGTCAGCAAAGCATTTCAATCCATCACAATTATCACGATTTATATCAAATATTGGTAGGAACGTGCGCCAGAAAGACAAAAAGGCCTCACAACTCACAAACGCCGCGTCACTGTAAATTCCGCCCCACCCGACTCACTTCATTCGCCCTTCTATCCACATCTAGTAAAACCTGATGGTTAAGATTGGGGTTCGCCTGAACCCAGACCCAGCGACACAGGCCAATTTGTGGAGTTATAATTTTTCATTCTCATGCATAAATATGAAACACAAATCACATTCAGGCCATTGCTGACCAAATGGCATTGGCAGCTGACATTTATTCATCTAAATATATGACCAACCAAGGAAGAAGTGTACGAACAAGGCGATCCCAAAGATCCCGATACCGATGTCGCTATGTTGAGCCCGTGCCTAGACAGATTAGTGGTAATTGGCCCAGGGGTCAACCCCCCTCACCCCCCGCCCCGCCACCCGTACCGTCAGGCTGGGTCGGGCAGTCACGGATATAACCTCGACTTGATACCGCACACTAAGCTGAAAGTGAACCTGTTGTAGAGCAGTTATAGGTGAAGAGCTTGAGTTATACAGGAGAAGAGCTTGAGTCATACAGGTGAAGAGCTTGAGTTATACAGGTGAAGAGCTGGAGTTATACAGGTGAAGAGCTGGAGTTATACATATGAAGAGCTTGAGTTATACAAGTGAAGAGCTGGAGTTATACAGGTGAAGAGCTTGAGTTATACAGGTGAAGAGCTTGAGTTATACAGGTAAAGAGCTTGAGTTATACAGGTGAAGAGCTGGAGTTATACAGGTGAAGAGCTTGAGTTATACAGGTGAAGAGCTGGAGTTATACAGGTGCAGAGCTGGAGTTATACAGGTGAGGAGCTTGAGTTATACAGGTGAAGAGCTGGAGTTATACAGGTGCAGAGCTGGAGTTATACAGGTGAGGAGCTTGAGTTATACAGGTGAAGAGCTTGAGTTATACAGGTGAAGAGCTTGAGTTATACAGGTGAAGAGCTTGAGTTATACAGGTGAAGAGCTTGAGTTATACAGGTGAAGAGCTTGAGTTATACAGGTGAAGAGCTTGAGTTATACAGGTGAAGAGCTTGAGTTATACAGGTGAAGAGCTGGAGTTATACAGGTGAAGAGCTTGAGTTATACAGGTGAAGAGCTGGAGTTATACAGGTGAAGAGCTTGAGTTATGCAGGTGAAGAGCTTGAGTTATATAGGTGAAGAGCTTGAGTTATACAGGTGAAGAGCTGGAGTTATACAGGTGCAGAGCTGGAGTTATACAGGTGAGGAGCTTGAGTTATACAGGTGAAGAGCTTGAGTTATACAGGTGAAGAGCTTGAGTTATACAGGTGAAGAGCTTGAGTTATACAGGTGAAGAGCTTGAGTTATACAGGTGAAGAGCTTGAGTTATACAGGTGAAGAGCTGGAGTTATACAGGTGAAGAGCTTGAGTTATACAGGTGAAGAGCTGGAGTTATACAGGTGAAGAGCTTGAGTTATGCAGGTGAAGAGCTTGAGTTATACAGGTGAAGAGCTTGAGTTATACAGGTGAAGAGCTGGAGTTATACATGTGAAGAGCTGGAGTTATACAGGTGAATAGCTGGAATTATACAGGTGAAAAGCTGGAGTTATAGTCCCATGAAGAGTTATAATGCGGGCCATATTGCCATAACCTCTCCAGGCTTGACTACTCGAGGGGCATGCGACCTTGACCTGACCCGGGGGTCACCCAGCTGTAAACCGCTAATTGTCGACATGAGTTTGTCTGTAGGCCACATAACTTGGTGCCTCGGGGTTGTATCACCCCTGACCTCGCCCCCCCAGAGCCTGAGGAATGGGTGCGGCAAGGGGGGGTACTTACATATGTCTGGACCGGAGAATGGTTTGTACATATTTATACGGGGTGGGCACAAGCCCCAAGTTTTCCCCTTTCGCTGGCTACAAACTGCTCCCCCCTCCCCCCCCCCCACCCACCCCCAGTATGCACCTGGACCCCTTCAGGTGTGCGGAACATATTACCAATTAAACCCGGGAGGTCCCAACCGGGGTTTGGGCGGACAGTTTCGTGTCCACAGTTCAAAGCCGCGATTGGTTTTTGATGTCCTTTTAATGTTCCAGAGTTCAGTGCGACGCCTCCTCCTGTTGCCCTGGCAACCAAGCGCAGCAGCCGCGGCCAAGGTCATCAGAGGTCAAACCATCGGTTGAAATCGATTTGGTTTAATATACGATATTGTGTTTTCGCGTGTTTGGGGCGAACCATGAAGTGACTGTTCCGAATATGAAATGCAGACATATTATTGTCTCCATTGCAGTGTTTATCCTCTGCACGATTGCGTTATGATAACAAACTATTTCTATACCTAAAAGGGTTCACTTTCTGGCTGAACCAAGAGGGCTGGCGGGCCTTCGGGGGGGGGGGTGTACTCCCTGTACTCCCCCCCCCCTCTTGCCACCTCCCCCGCCCCGCTCTGCCACCCCCACAGTTCAGTGGGTACATTAATTAAGACCAGCGGTTCATGGTTTTCAGGGGCGTTCTGCTGGTGTATAGTCCGTACCGTGTATTAACAAACATAGCGCCCTGTAATACCTGTTTAACACCCCGACCTGAGTGACGGAGGGCAGACTGGCCCTGGGGCACAGCGAGGGGGGTGGGGGGGGGGAGGGGGGAGACCATAGTTATGGCCGCAGCTTGCCAGTGACACTCACGGGAGCACCATACAGGACGAAGGGAGATCCCCATTCCCTTCAGGATCACGTCCTGGGTCCTGAATCCTGGTGAAGCTGGGCCCCAGATCCCTGGTTTGTGTAGGCGCCGGATTCACAAGGGTGTCCAGAGAGGTCTCTGGCTACAGATGACTCTGGCAGCACCACGGAGGCACCCTCCGTCCTCACCACGTCCCTCCCACGGTCCGCCAACCACGCTTGTACAGTTCGCTATACGCCCCCCGCCACCCGCCCATCCGTCTCGTCACCACCCGTTCCCCTCCCTCCCCACAGAACCTGAGTGGTGGTGGTCTGCGTTCCTGTCAGCGTCGCTATGATAGATCGCCCCTAAACAAGCACATTTAAAGGCCATGAAAGGTAGTATCAATCAGGGGAGTTCTCGGCCATCAGGAGTGGGGACGACGGCGGCGTACCGGGGACGACGGCGTACAGATGATGGTGGCGTACAGGGGGACGACGGCATACAGGGGATGTCGGCGTACCGTGGACGACGGCGTACCGTGGACGACGGCGTACCGGGGACGACGGCGTACCGGGGACGATGGCGTAGAGGGGACGACGGCGTACCGGGGACGACGGCGCACCAGACGACATGGACCGGATTGACAGGCTGAGCAGTCTCAATGATACCCTCCAGTGGGAGAGGCGGACACAGACACCACACCAACCACACCCCCTCTCTCCCAACCACCACACAGCCCTGCCTCTCACATCCAACGACCAGATGGCGCAACAAATAGAGACGTTTTCCCCCTAATTTTCCATCCACACGGCAAATGTATCTGTTCGTCCCAAACAGAGCACAACACACAGAACCCACCCACCCCACACAACACCGCCCCAAGCAGAGCACCCCGCCCCACGCCACTCCACCCCACCCAACACCGCCCCAAGCAGAGCACCGCGTCCCACGCCACTCCACCCCAATCCACCCCACCCCACACCGCCCCACGCCACTCCACCCCACCCCGCCTCACCACGCCCACCACGCCACGCCCGCTCGCCCGCTCGCAGTCGCACGTAGCCGAAGTTTGATCGGGAAACTTTTTCCGGCGCCCTGAACGGTGTGCACAGATGCCAAAGCTAATACCCAGGCAGTCCGCTTCAGGATAAAACTAGACCAATAACAGCTAACTACCAGCGCCAATTTCTGATGACTATTTAGGAGTCGGGTGCGGGCGGAGTGCCAAGTGACTCATGCCTCAATAGGTAATCAGGCTGAACACAGCACGCTCAGACCACAACCACTAGCGTGGGGCATTGGCGTGGGGCATGGGGTAAGGGGTATGGGGCATAGGTATGGGACGGTTGGGGTGGGTATGGGGCATGGGGCAAGAAGCATGGGCCATGGGGAAAGAGGCATGGGGTATGGGCCATGGGGGATGAGCCTCATGGTGACAATGGGGTGTATGGTAGGGGTGATGATGGAAGTGGTGGGGGTGCTGGTGTCAGTAGGGGTCTTGGTACGAGGGGGCTCTGGTCGGGGGAGAGGGGGGGTTCAGACGATGTTTTCCCGTCATTCCGTAACATCCACTGTTTGGTATTGCACGCCACAACCAGATTATAACGCTTGGCCACACCAGAGCCGTCACAACCACTCAATGGAGGGGAAAATGTATTCCCTCCGCTAAAACACAAGCCATCGTAAACGGTTCATGTCTCTAATGGTAAAAACGGCGAATGGCTAAAGCGGTTCACGGGGCAGTGGCGCTGTGCATGCCGGGGCGGGGCGGTGTGCATGCCGGGACGAGGCGCTGTGCATGCTGGGAAGGGGCGCTGTGCATGCCGGGACGAGGCGCTGTGCATGCCGGGGCGGGGCGGTGTGCATGCCGGGACAAGGCGCTGTGCATACCGGGGCGGGGCGGTGTGCATGCCGGGACGAGGCGCTGTGCATGCTGGGAAGGGGCGCTGTGCATGCCGGGACGAGGCGCTGTGCATGCCGAGGCGGGGCGGTGTGCATGCCGGGACGAGGCGCTGTGCATGCCGGGACAAGGCGCTGTGCATGCTGGGAAGGGGCGCTGTGCATGCCGGGACGAGGCGCTGTGAGAAAGGGAGTGAAAACGAGGCTACCATTGACCACGGGCCAGAGCGTAACGACGAATATTGAGGCTTGATGTAGTCTACAAGTGACGATCGATGATGGGTGCTCAGTGCAGACAGAATGCGTATCAGTTAACGAGCCGAAGGGAACGTCAAAAAACCATACATTATAATGTCCTCTGTTTTATAACCCGACTTCTTGGAGGCGGAGGGAAACGCATCCCAAACCCCCATCGTCCACCCCGTCCCCAAACCCCCATCGCCCACCCCCGTCCCCAAACCCCCATCGCCCACCCCCGTCCCCAAACCCCCATCGCCCACCCCGTCCCCAAACCCCCATCGCCCACCCTGTCCCCAAACCACCATCGCCCACCCCGTCCCCAAACCCCCATCGCCCACCCCTGTCCCCAAACCCATATGATGGGTTCAGTATGATGGGTTCAGTCCAGGGTGCGTTCAGTATGATGGGTTCAGTCTGATGGGTTCAGTATGATGGGTTCATCAAGATGGGTTCAGTATGATGGGTTCAGTATGATGGGTTCAGTATGATGGGTTCAGTATGATGGGTTCAGTCCAGGGTGGGTTCAGTATGATGGGTTCAGTATGATGGGTTCAGTATGATGGGTTCAATAAGATGGGTTCAGTATGATGGGTTCAGTCTAGGGTGGGTTCAGTATGATGGGTTTAGCATGATGGGTTCAGTCCAGGCTGGGTTCAGTATGATGGGTTCAGTATGATGGGTTCAGTATGATGGGTTCAGTATGATGGGTTCAGTCCAGGGTGGGTTCAGTAAGATGGGTTCAGTATGATGGGTTCAGTAAGATGGGTTCAGTATGGTGGGTTCAGTATGATGGGTTCAGTTCAGGGTGGGTTCAGTATGATGGGTTCAGTCCAGGGTGGGTTCAGTATGATGGGTTCAGTCCAGGGTGGGTTCAGTATGATGGGTTCAGTATGATGGGTTCAGTATGATGGGTTCAGTCCAGGGTGGGTTCAGTAAGATGGGTTCAGTATGATGGGTTCAGTTCAGGGTGGGTTCAGAATGATGGGTTCAGTCCAGGGTGGGTTCAGTATGATGGGTTCAGTTCAGGGTGGGTTCAGAATGATGGGTTCAGTCCAGGGTGGGTTCAGTATGATGGGTTCAGTCTAGGGTGGGTTCAGTATGATGGGTTCAGTATGATGGGTTCAGTCCAGGCTGGGTTCAGTATGATGGGTTCAGTATGATGGGTTCAGTATGATGGGTTCAGTATGATGGGTTCAATAAGATGGGTTCAGTATGATGGGTTCAGTTCAGAGTGGGTTCAGTATGATGGGTTCAGTCCAGGGTGGGTTCAGTATGATGGGTTCAGTCCAGGGTGGGTTCAGTATGATGGGTTCAGTATGATGGGTTCAGTCCAGGGTGGGTTCAGTATGATGGGTTCAGTATTATGGGTTCAGTCCAGGCTGGGTTCAGTATGATGGGTTCAGTATGATGGGTTCAGTATGATGGGTTCAGTATGATGGGTTCAGTCCAGGATGGGTTCAGTATGATGGGTTCAGTATGATGGGTTCAGTCAAGGCTGGGTTCAGTATGATGGGTTCAGTATGATGGGTTCAGTATGATGGGTTCAGTATGATGGGTTCAGTATGATGGGTTCAGTATGATGGGTTCAGTCCAGGGTGGGTTCAGTATGATGGGTTCAGTATGATGGGTTCAATCCAGGGTGGGTTCAGTATGATGGGTTCAGTCCAGGGTGGGTTCAGTATGATGGGTTCAGTATGATGGGTTCAGTATGATGGGTTCAATCCAGGGTGGGTTCAGTAAGATGGGTTCAGTATGATGGGTTCAGTAAGATGGGTTCAGTATGGTGGGTTCAGTATGATGGGTTCAGTCCAGGGTGGGTTCAGTATGATGGGTTCAGTCCAGGGTGGGTTCAGTATGATGGGTTCAGTATGATGGGTTCAGTCTAGGGTGGGTTCAGTATGATGGGTTCAGTATGATGGGTTCAGTATGATGGGTTCAGTATGATGGGTTCAGTATGATGGGTTCAGTCCAGGGTGGGTTCAGTATGATGGGTTCAGTATGATGGGTTCAGTATGATGGGTTCAGTATGATGGGTTCAGTATGATGGGTTCAGTTCAGGGTGGGTTCAGTATGATGGGTTCAGTCCAGGATGGGTTCAGTATGATGGGTTCAGTATGATGGGTTCAGTATGATGGGTTCAGTATGATGGGTTCAGTATGATGGGTTCAGTATGATGGGTTCAGTCCAGGACGTGTTCAGGGGATGAAGGTAATCCGCGCCATCGCTCGTCACGTGCGGGACATGTGTGTAAACAATACACAATCGGCAAACAGTACTACATTGATGCTGCCATTATGGACACTGAGGGGACCCCTCGCATTGAGGGGGTGGCTGTTAAGGGGTGATACTGAAAAGGTGACACAGGGGGTGATACTGATAGGGTGACACTGCCGGGGTGACACAGTGACACAGGCGGGGCGACACAGTGACACAGGCGGGGTCACACAGTGACACAGGCGGGGTCACACAGTAACACAGACGGGGTGACACAGTGACTGCCGGGGTGACACTGCCGGGGTGACACTGCCGGGGTAACACTGCCGGGGTGACACGGTGACACAGGCGGGGTGACAGTGACACAGGCGAGGTGACACAGTGACCCAGGCGGGATGACACAGTGACACAGACGGGGGGACACAGTGACACAGACGGGGGGACACAGTGACACAGACGGGGGGACACAGTGACACAGGCGGGGTGACAGTGACACAGGCGGGGTGACAGTGACACAGGCGGGGTGACACTGTGACCCAGACGAGATGACACAGTGACACAGGCGGGGTGACAGTGACAGGCGGGGTGACACAGTGAACCAGACGGGATGACACAGTGACACAGGCGGGGTGACAGTGCGGGGGTGACACAGTGACACAGACGGGGTGACACAGACGGGAGGACAGTGACACAGGCGGGGTGACACAGTGACAGACGGGGTGACAGTGACACAGACGGGAGGACAGTGACACAGGCGGGGTGACACAGTGACACAGACGGGATGACAGTGACACAGACGGGGTGACACAGTGACACAGACGGGGGGGCACAGTGACACAGGCGGGGTGACACAGTGACACAGGCGGGGTGACACGGTGACACAGACGGGGTGACAGTGCCGGGGGGACAGTGACACAGACGGGGTGACACAGTGACACAGACGGGGTGACAGTGACACAGACGGGGTGACACAGTGACACAGACGGGGGAGGCACAGTGACACAGGCGGGGTGACACAGTGACACAGACGGGGGAGGCACAGTGACACAGGCGGGGTGACAGTGACACAGACGAGGGGACACAGTGACACAGACGGGGGGACACAGTGACACAGACGGGGGGACACAGTGACACGGACGGGGTGACACAGTGACACAGACGGGGTGACACAGTGACACAGACGGGGGGACACAGTGACACAGACGGGGTGACACAGTGACACAGACGAGGGGACACAGTGACACAGACGGGGTGAAACAGACGGGAGGACAGTGACACAGACGGGGTGACAGTGACACAGACGGGGGGACACAGTGACACAGACGGGGGAGGCACAGTGACACAGGCGGGGTGACAGTGACACAGACGGGGTGACACAGTGACACAGACGGGGGAGGCACAGTGACACAGGCGGGGTGACACAGTGACACAGACGGGGGAGGCACAGTGACACAGGCGGGGTGACAGTGACACAGACGAGGGGACACAGTGACACAGACGGGGGGACACAGTGACACAGACGGGGGGACACAGTGACACGGACGGGGTGACACAGTGACACAGACGGGGTGACACAGTGACACAGACGGGGGGACACAGTGACACAGACGGGGTGACACAGTGACACAGACGAGGGGACACAGTGACACAGACGGGGTGAAACAGACGGGAGGACAGTGACACAGACGGGGTGACAGTGACACAGACGGGGGGACACAGTGACACAGACGGGGGAGGCACAGTGACACAGGCGGGGTGACAGTGACACAGACGGGGGGACACAGTGACACAGACGGGGGGACACAGTGACACAGACGGGGGGACACAGTGACACAGACGAGGGGACACAGTGACACAGACGGGGGGACACAGTGACACAGACGGGGGGACACAGTGACACGGACGGGGTGACACAGTGACACAGACGGGGTGACACAGTGACACAGACGGGGGGACACAGTGACACAGACGGGGTGACACAGTGACACAGACGAGGGGACACAGTGACACAGACGGGGTGAAACAGACGGGAGGACAGTGACACAGACGGGGTGACAGTGACACAGACGGGGGGACACAGTGACACAGACGGGGGAGGCACAGTGACACAGGCGGGGTGACAGTGACACAGACGGGGTGACACAGTGACACAGACGGGGGAGGCACAGTGACACAGGCGGGGTGACACAGTGACACAGACGGGGGAGGCACAGTGACACAGGCGGGGTGACAGTGACACAGACGAGGGGACACAGTGACACAGACGGGGGGACACAGTGACACAGACGGGGGGACACAGTGACACGGACGGGGTGACACAGTGACACAGACGGGGTGACACAGTGACACAGACGGGGGGACACAGTGACACAGACGGGGTGACACAGTGACACAGACGAGGGGACACAGTGACACAGACGGGGTGAAACAGACGGGAGGACAGTGACACAGACGGGGTGACAGTGACACAGACGGGGGGACACAGTGACACAGACGGGGGAGGCACAGTGACACAGGCGGGGTGACAGTGACACAGACGGGGGGACACAGTGACACAGGCGGGGTGACACAGTGACACAGACGGGGGAGGCACAGTGACACAGGCGGGGTGACAGTGACACAGACGGGGGGACACAGTGACACGGACGGGGGGACACAGTGACACAGACGGGGGGACACAGTGACACGGACGGGGGGACACAGTGACACAGACGGGGCGGGGTACTCACCACGTCGAAGTGGCCGTGTTCGCAGGCCAGGTGGAGGGGCGTCATGCCGTCGTGAGCCGGGTCGTTGGCGGAGGACCCCCACTTCAGCAGGAGATCCACGGCCCGGAGCTCCTTGCCCTGCCACGCGGCGTAGTGCACGGGCCGCATGCCTGCAACGTCACCAGGCAACCGTCAGGGCGATAATAGGGGCAGTGAAAGCAGCCTTGGCGATCAAATAACATCAACTAAGGGCATGATGATGACTGCAGTAATTTAATGGTGATATGGGAAGTATAATTACGGACATTTTGATCGGTAATAATAGTGATGACAAATAGTAAATACAGTGGGGATAAAGGCAACATAAAGTTACACATACTATGAGATGGTTCACCTGATCATGGAACGTGGTGGACCTTCACATTAATATTGATATTTGATATGAAGCAATCTATCATATTAATATCACTTTAAAGTGTTCGTGCCACGCCAAAACAACTTCAGCTCATATTAATCTTCTGTGTGTCCGCGCTTATATTATCGAGCTGTAACGCCCCAAATAGTAGAAGGTGCACTTTTTCCACTTGTTTTCACACCTACCAATTTAACTTCTGCGAGCCAGGAAAGTGACGTCAAAGGGGAATACAAACGCATGTGCTTTCCTATTGAGACTCAGATTCTGTCTGCTCATTGGCTTGAACTCAACGAAACACACTCAACCATGAAAACAATACACGCCCTCGACCACAGATGTCTCCGCACTGCATCAAAGCTCACCTGTCAATCTTGTGACATCATTGGGGAATTTTAAAATAACGCTCAGCTGCAATGCTCCCAAAAATAAACCCGCCGGACCTCACTTTTGCTACTTTACCCAACCCGTTAATAGTGATATCGTTGAATAAAAACTGTTCACTCCCATTAAAACAAATTGTTGTTTGTTTATCTTTCCTAAACCAAGTTAGCTATGAGCAAGACAAAATCGTGGCACGAACACTTTAACATCACCTTATATCACATTCATCACATATGTTGTAATAGCTTAGATCAGTGTCAGAACAGTGCGACAAAATATGGGAATGTGTCATAGAGAACTCCTGTCCTTGACATAGCTTGGTGTGACATAGGGTGGGTGGGTGGGGGGGGACTGTTTGACACAGGGGGAGGAGGTGGGTGGGGGAGGTGAGATTGTTTGCCACAGGGGGTGGGTGTGTGGGTTGGGGAGGGGAGACTGTTTGACATAGGGTGGGGGTGTGGGTGGGGGAGGTGAGATTGTTTGCCACAGGGGGTGGGTGTGTGGGTGGGGGAGGGGAGACTGTTTGACATAGGGTGGGGGTGTGGGTGGGGGAGGTGAGACTGTTTGCCACAGGGGGTGGGGGTGGGGTTGGGGAGGTGAGACTGTTTGACACAGGGTGGGGGTGTGGGGGGGGGGGGGTGAGACTGTTTGTCACAGGGGGTGGGGGTGTGGGTGGGGGAGGTGAGACTGTAGCGCACTGTACCTGTCTGACCGGCCGGTTACCTGTAGCAGATTACGGCGTCAGGGGTCAGAGTAGACACGGACAGAGTGGTCTATGCCCCAACACACACCATCCGACCTCGTGCTGATAGCTGTGATATTGGATGTGTCTGACCCCGTGGTGATAGCTGTGATATTGGGTGTGTCTGACCCCGTGGTGATAGCTGTGATATTGGATGTGTCTGACCCCGTGGTGATAGCTGTGATATGGCTGGGTGCGCGCTAGCCGTTCGCCACATCGAAAAAAATGGCCTGGTTTTTGATCAACGATAAAAACGCGATCTCGCGAAACGGATTGTCCGCAGTAATGTGGCTGACATGAGAACAAAGAAACCCCAAGGCTGAACACATATCCAACATTTCCGAATATGACGTATTTCAATGGTACTTATTAGTTATTTTCTGAATGATTAATTGTGGGTTATGTCTGTTTCCACGCGGAATGAACTTGGCGCTCGCGTTGTCCAAGCAAACGGTGACAACATGATCCGTTGACATCCAGTAAAGCCTGAGATAGCGCGCTGCCAGATGCTTATACGCCCTGAGTGGTGAGGACATTTTTTATAACAAAGATACCCATCAGACCTGACATATTCATGAAGTTAAGCCACAGAACTGAATCAAATTTGTATCACTAAGAAATTCTGGTGTACTTCTATCAGCACACAACAGTGTCTATAGCGCGAGTTTGCTGGGAAAAGACAATCCAAGAGGACTTGCATAGAAATGTGGCAGAGAAGGCCTGGTCAATAGCAAACAGATTGATGCCCTCTACAAGGGGAAAAATGGGGAAGCGGCTAATGCGGAACTCGCCCTAACCTAGTAATGAATTAAATGCCCACGTGGGTTTGGAGAGAGATTGGCATTCATAACTAAAAACGCCATATGAGTGCTCCCCACCATTTAGACTACCCCTTCTAAGCGTCAACAGTCCTCAGCCGAGCTGGAGACAAGAGTGAAATGGACTAGAATTGTATACAGAAAGAGTCCAGAATTCAGGTGGAAAGAAGATTCTGATTGCGATTTTCCTTGCATATCCCCGTGATTTCTGGGTCCGGGGACCTCAACTTTTAACTTCAACTTCTTCAATCATCTGAGACCTTAATCGGACTTGCAAAGAGGCGGAGGTTGATTATGTTCGAAAAATTGACGACTGGTGGGACTAGGGGCCCGCTACTCTACTTTACAGTCCTTGGCATGCCCTTATTGGACATCCACTTGAGGGGGGGGAGGGGTGAGCGGAGGTCCCCCCACCACCCAAAAGGGGCTTTGGTATCGTTGGGCAAGTGCCTTTCAAAGTCCTGTATAAGTGGAGGAGGGGGGGGGGGGGGTGGGGGGGACGCCTAATACAATGTCGGGTTTCCAAAATTTGCACAGGAGGGATATTTTTTTCCCCTATTGACCAGTTCTATGTCGCCGCTGACAGATGGCTAAGTGGCACTATGGATGCAAAATTTTCGGAGAGAGAGAAGTTTTAAAACATCAGGTCAATGTTTTTTGTCAGAAATGTATGCTATCTCAGGCATTACGCTCCTAGGGACCCCACCATGGCATAATAGCCCCCCCCCCCCCGGGTATTCATCACTTCACTCGTCCACGTGGTATTGTATATCCTTAATGGATCCCATGATGCATTCCGCAAGAAAGTGTGATTTGGCTTATGAACACAATGTTTTTGGAAGGGGAAAATGCAACATATATGTGGCTAATGAGAGCTGTGTGTGGCTAAAGAAAATTGAAGGTGTTTAGCCACAGTGGCTAATTGAAATGACTTGTTAGAGCACACCCAGTATGGGGTGTGTCTGACCCCGTGGTGATAGCTGTGATATTGGGTGTGTCTGACCCCGTGGTGATAGCTGTGATATTGGGTGTGTCTGACCCCGTGGTGATAGCTGTGATATTGGGTGTGTCTGACCCCGTGGTGATAGCTGTGATATTGGATGTGTCTGACCCCGTGGTGATAGCTGTGATATTGGGTGTGTCTGACCCCGTGGTGATAGCTGTGATATTGGGTGTGTCCGGGGGGGCGGGGGCGCACAGGGCAAGAGGGGTGAAGGGATAGGGCAGGGAGTGGGGAAAGAGGGGGGGGGGGGCAGGAGCTCGGTGTGGGGAGGGGGCGGGAAGCTATGTGATGTTTATGTGGGGTTTGGCTGGGAGGCCAGATGGCCATGTTCTCTGTCATCGTAAAGACTGGTTACAGCGGTGCAAGTCTGGGCGCCAGGCCAACAGGTAGAACATCCGGCGCCAACCACCCCACCCACCCCTATACCCGCCCCCCTCCTATACCAAAACCCTCTTGCGATACCCACACTCTATAACCCCCCCCCCCACCATACCCACAACCTCTACCCCCCCCCCCACCCCCCTGTCCGGGTTCTGGCGAGCCAGGGGACATTCCACGGAAGGCCCGCTATAACCAGATAACCCACGGTGAGAGGGACAAGCCCGGTCTGAGCGAGAACAGTGTCAGCCAATCATAAATAGAACTGACAACGACAGAGCCAAGACAAACAGAGACAAGCCAAGTCGTCCGGCTATGACAGGAGTACTTTATGCTGTACTTCCCACGTCAGTCAGTGATAGACGTCTTACAAAAGAAACCTTAACGGCCCGGGCTTCACTGGCAATACGTACGGGACGACATCCCCAGTAAACAGCTCTTAACCTCCCCCAGTACACGGCTCCCAACCTCCAAAAGTAAACAGAGTAACTCACCAACCTCCCCCAGTACACGGGGTAATTCCCCAACCTCCCCTAGTACACAGGGTAACTCCCCAACCTCTGTCAATACACAGGGTAACTCCCCCCCCCCTCCAGTACACAGGGTAACTCCCCAACCTCCCCCAGCACACAGGGTAACTCCCCAACCTCCCCCAGTAGACAGGGTAACTCCCCAAACTCCCCCAGCACACAGGGTAACTCCCCAAACTCCTCCAGTACACACGGTAACTCCCCAACCTCCCCCAGTACACAGGGTAACACCCCAACCTCTCCCAGTACACAGGGTAACTCCCCAACCTCCCCCAGTACACAAGGTAACTCCCCAACCTCCCCCAGTATACAGGGTAACACCCCAACCTCTCCCAGTACACAGGGTAACTCCCCAACCTCCCCCAGTACACAGGGTAACTCCCCAACCTCTCCCAGAACACAAGGTAACTCCCCAACCTCTCCCAGTACACAAGGTAACTCCCTAACCTCCCCCAGTACACAGGCTAACACCCCAACCTCAACCAGCACACAGGGTAACTCCCCAACCTCCCCCAGTACACAGGGTAACCCCCCCCTCCAGTACACAGGGTAACATGCCAACCTCCCCCAGTAAACAGGGTAACACCCAACATCCCCCAGTACACAGGGTAACTCCCCAACCTATCCCAGTACACAAGGTAACTCCCCAACCTCCCCCAGTACACAGGGTAACTCCCCAGCTTCCCCCAGTACACAGGGTAACTCCCCAACCTCCCCCAGTACACAGGGTAACTCCCCCTTCCAGTACACAGGGTGACTCCCCAACCTCTCCCAGCACACAGGGTAACTCCCCAACCTCCCCCAGTACACAGGGTAACTCCCCCTTCCAGTACACAGGGTAACTCCCCAACCTCCCCCAGTACACAGGGTAACTCCCCCTTCCAGTACACAGGGTAACTCCCCAACCTCCCCCAGTACACAGGGTAACCCCCCCCCCCTCCAGTACACAGGGTAACATGCCAACCTCCCCCAGTAAACAGGGTAACACCCAACATCCCCCAGTACACAGGGTAACTCCCCAACCTATCCCAGTACACAAGGTAACTCCCCAACCTCCCCCAGTACACAGGGTAACTCCCCAGCTTCCCCCAGTACACAGGGTAACTCCCCAACCTCCCCCAGTACACAGGGTAACTCCCCCTTCCAGTACACAGGGTGACTCCCCAACCTCTCCCAGCACACAAGGTAACTCCCCAACCTCCCCCAGTACACAGGGTAACTCCCCAGCTTCCCCCAGTACACAGGGTAACTCCCCAACCTCCCCCAGTACACAGGGTAACTCCCCCTTCCAGTACACAGGGTGACTCCCCAACCTCCCCCAGCACACAGGGTAACTCCCCAACCTCCTCCAGTACACAGGGTAACTCCCCAACCTCCCCCAGCACACAGGGTAACTTCCCAACCTCCCCCAGTACAGGGTAACTCCCCAACTTCCCCCAGCACACAGGGTAACTCCCCAACCTCCCCCAGTACACAGGATAACACCCCAACCTCTCCCAGTACACAGGGTAACTCCCCCCCCCTCCAGTACACAGGGTAACTCCCCAACCTCCCCCAGCACACAGGGTAACTCCCCAACCTCCCCCAGTAGTCAGGGTAACTCCCCAAACTCAACCAGCACACAGGGTAACTCCCCAAACTCCTCCAGTACACACGGTAACTCCCCAACCTCCCCCAGTACACAGGGTAACACCCCAACCTCTCCCAGTACACAGGGTAACTCCCCAACCTCCCCCAGTACACAGGGTAACTCCCCAACCTCCCCCAGTACACAAGGTAACTCCCCAACCTCCCCTAGTACACAGGGTAACTCCCCAACCTCCCCCAGTACACAAGGTAACTCCCCAACCTCTCCCAGAACACAAGGTAACTCCCCAACCTCCCCCAGTACACAGGGTAACTCCCCAACCTCCCCCAGTACACAGGGTAACTCCCCAACCTCCCCCAGTACACAAGGTAACTCCCCAACCTCTCCCAGTACACAGGGTAACTCCCCAACCTCCCCCAGTACACAGGGTAACTCCCCAACCTCCCCCAGTACACAAGGTAACTCCCCAACCTCCCCCAGTACACAAGGTAACTCCCCAACCTCCCCTAGTACACAGGGTAACACCCCAACCTCTCCCAGCACACAGGGTAACTCCCCAACCTATTGCAGTACACACGGTAACACCCAAACCTCAACCAGCACACAGGGTAACTCCCCAACCTCCTCCAGTACACAGGGTAACTCCCCAACCTCCTCCAGTACACAGGGTAACTCCCCAACCTCCCCCAGCACACAGGGTAACTTCCCAACCTCCCCCAGTACAGGGTAACTCCCCAACTTCCCCCAGCACACAGGGTAACTCCCCAACCTCCCCCAGTACACAGGATAACACCCCAACCTCTCCCAGTACACAGGGTAACTCCCCCCCCCCCTCCAGTACACAGGGTAACTCCCCAACCTCCCCCAGCACACAGGGTAACTCCCCAACCTCCCCCAGTAGACAGGGTAACTCCCCAAACTCCCCCAGCACACAGGGTAACTCCCCAAACTCCTCCAGTACACACGGTAACTCCCCAACCTCCCCCAGTACACAGGGTAACACCCCAACCTCTCCCAGTACACAGGGTAACTCCCCAACCTCCCCCAGTACACAAGGTAACTCCCCAACCTCCCCCAGTACACAAGGTAACTCCCCAACCTCCCCTAGTACACAGGGTAACACCCCAACCTCTCCCAGTACACAGGGTAACTCCCCAACCTCCCCCAGTACACAGGGTAACTCCCCAACCTCTCCCAGAACACAAGGTAACTCCCCAACCTCTCCCAGTACACAAGGTAACTCCCCAACCTCCCCCAGTACACAGGGTAACACCCCAACCTCTCCCAGTACACAAGGTAACTCCCCAACCTCCCGCAGTACACAGGGTAACACCCCAACCTCTCCCTGTGAACAAGGTAACTCCCCAACCTCCCCCAGTACACAGGCTAACACCCCAACCTCAACCAGCACACAGGGTAACTCCCCAACCTCCCCCAGTACACAGGGTAACACCCCCCCCCCTCCAGTACACAGGGTAACATGCCAACCTCCCCCAGTAAACAGGGTAACACCCAACATCCCCCAGTACACAGGGTAACTCCCCAACCTATCCCAGTACACAAGGTAACTCCCCAACCTCCCCCAGTACACAGGGTAACTCCCCAACCTCCCCCAGTACACAGGGTAACTCCCCAACCTCCCCCAGCACACAGGGTAACTCCCTAACCTCCCCCAACACACAGGGTAAATCCCCAACCTCCTCCAGTACACACGGTAACACCCAAACCTCAACCAGCACACAGGGTAACTCCCCAACCTCCTCCAGTACACAGGGTAACTCCCCAACCTCCTCCAGTACACAGGGTAACTCCCCAAGCTCCCCCAGCACACAGGGTAACTCCCCAACCTCCCCCAGTACACAGGGTAACTCCCCAACCTCCCCCAGTACACAGGGTAACTCCCCAACCTCCCCCAGTACACAGGGTAACACCCCAACCTCTCCCAGTACACAGGGTAACTCCCCAACCTCTCCCAGTACACAAGGTAACTCCCCAACCTCTCCCAGTACACAAGGTAACTCCCCAACCTCACCCAGTACACAGGGTAACTCCCCAACCTCCCCCAGCACACAGGGTAACTCCCCAACCTCCCCCAGTAGACAGGGTAACTCCCCAAACTCCCCCAGCACACAGGGTAACTCCCCAAACTCCTCCAGTACACACGGTAACTCCCCAACCTCCCCCAGTACACAGGGTAACACCCCAACCTCTCCCAGTACACAGGGTAACTCCCCAACCTCCCCCAGTACACAAGGTAACTCCCCAACCTCCCCCAGTACACAAGGTAACTCCCCAACCTCCCCTAGTACACAGGGTAACACCCCAACCTCTCCCAGTACACAGGGTAACTCCCCAACCTCCCCCAGTACACAGGGTAACTCCCCAACCTCTCCCAGAACACAAGGTAACTCCCCAACCTCTCCCAGTACACAAGGTAACTCCCCAACCTCCCCCAGTACACAGGGTAACACCCCAACCTCTCCCAGTACACAAGGTAACTCCCCAACCTCCCGCAGTACACAGGGTAACACCCCAACCTCTCCCTGTGAACAAGGTAACTCCCCAACCTCCCCCAGTACACAGGCTAACACCCCAACCTCAACCAGCACACAGGGTAACTCCCCAACCTCCCCCAGTACACAGGGTAACACCCCCCCCCCCCTCCAGTACACAGGGTAACATGCCAACCTCCCCCAGTAAACAGGGTAACACCCAACATCCCCCAGTACACAGGGTAACTCCCCAACCTATCCCAGTACACAAGGTAACTCCCCAACCTCCCCCAGTACACAGGGTAACTCCCCAACCTCCCCCAGTACACAGGGTAACTCCCCAACCTCCCCCAGCACACAGGGTAACTCCCTAACCTCCCCCAACACACAGGGTAAATCCCCAACCTCCTCCAGTACACACGGTAACACCCAAACCTCAACCAGCACACAGGGTAACTCCCCAACCTCCTCCAGTACACAGGGTAACTCCCCAACCTCCTCCAGTACACAGGGTAACTCCCCAAGCTCCCCCAGCACACAGGGTAACTCCCCAACCTCCCCCAGTACACAGGGTAACTCCCCAACCTCCCCCAGTACACAGGGTAACTCCCCAACCTCCCCCAGTACACAGGGTAACACCCCAACCTCTCCCAGTACACAGGGTAACTCCCCAACCTCTCCCAGTACACAAGGTAACTCCCCAACCTCTCCCAGTACACAAGGTAACTCCCCAACCTCACCCAGTACACAGGGTAACACCCCAACCTCTCCCAGTACACAAGGTAATTCCCCAACCTCCCCCAGTACACAGGGTAACACCCCAACCTCTCCCAGTACAAAAGGTAACTCCCCAACCTCCCCCAGTACACAGGCTAACACCCCAACCTCAACCAGCACACAGGGTAACTCCCCAACCTCCCCCTGTACACAGGGTAACCCCCCCACCTCCAGTACACAGGGTAACATGCCAACCTCCCCCAGTAAACAGGGTAACACCCAACATCCCCCAGTACACAGGGTAACTCCCCAACCTATCCCAGTAGACAAGGTAACCCCCCAACCTCCCCCAGTACACAGGGTAACTCCACAGCCTCCCCCAGTACACAGGGTAACTCTCCAACCTCCCCCAGCTCACAGGGTAACTCCCCAACCTCCTCCAGTACACACGGTAACACCCAAACCTCAACCAGCACACAGGGTAACTCCCCAACCTCCTCCAGTACACAGGGTAACTCCCCAACGTCCTCCAGTACACAGGGTAACTCCCCAACCTCCCCCAGCACACAGGGTAACACCCCAACCACCCCCAGCACACAGGGTAACTCCCCCCCCCCTCCAGTACACAGGGTAACTCCCCACTCCCAGTACACAGGGTAACTCCCCAACCTCCCCCAGCACACAGGGTTACTCCCCAACCTCCCCCTGCACACAGGGTAACTCCCCCCCCCTCCAGTACACAGGGTAACTCCCCAACCTCCCCCAGTACACAGGGTAACTCCCCAGCCTCCCCCAGTACACAGGGTAACTCCCCAACCTCCTCCAGTACACACGGTAACACCCAAACCTCAACCAGCACACAGGGTAACTCCCCAACCTACACCAGTACACAGGGTAACTCCCCCCTCCAGTACACATGGTAACTCCCCAACCTCCCGCAGTACACATGGTAACTCCCCCCCCCCCCCCTCAGTACAGAGGGTAACACCCCAACCTCCCCCAGTACACAGGGTAACTCCCCAATCTCCCCCAGTACACAGGGTAACTCCCCAACCTCCCCCAGTACACAGGGTAATCCCCCCCCCCCAGTACACAGGGTGACTCCCCAACCTCCCCCAGTACACAGGGTAACTCCCCAACCTCCCCCAGTACACAGGGTAACCCCCCCCCTCCAGTACACAGGGTAACACCCCAACCTCCCCCAGTACACAGGGTAACTCCCCAACCTCCCCCAGCACACAGGGTAACACCCCAACCACCCCCAGTACACAGGGTAACTCCCCCCCCCTCCAGTACACAGGGTAACTCCCCCCTCCCAGTACACAGGGTAACTCCCCAACCTCCCCCAGCACACAGGGTTAGTCCCCAACCTCCCCCAGCACACAGGGTAACTCCCCCCACCCTCCAGTACACAGGGTAACTCCCCAACCTCCCCCAGTACACAGGGTAACTCCCCAGCCTCCCCCAGTACACAGGGTAACTCCCCAACCTCCTCCAGTACACACGGTAACACCCAAACCTCAACCAGCACACAGGGTAACTCCCCAACCTACACCAGTACACAGGGTAACTCCCCCCTCCAGTACACATGGTAACTCCCCAACCTCCCGCAGTACACATGGTAACTCCCCCCCCCCCTCTCAGTACAGAGGGTAACACCCCAACCTCCCCCAGTACACAGGGTAACTCCCCAATCTCCCCCAGTACACAGGGTAACTCCCCAATCTCCCCCAGTACACAGGGTAACTCCCCAACCTCCCCCAGTACACAGGGTAACTCCCCCCCCCCCAGTACACAGGGTGACTCCCCAACCTCCCCCAGTACACAGGGTAACTCCCCAACCTCCCCCAGTACACAGGGTAACTCCCCCCCCCCCAGTACACAGGGTAACTCCCCAGCCTCCCCCAGTACACAGGGTAACTCCCCAACCTCCCCCAGTACACAGGGTAACTCCCAAACCTCAACCAGCACACAGGGTAACTCCCCAACCTCCCCCAGTACACAGGGTAACTCCCCCTTCCAGTACATATGGTAACTCCCCAACCTCCCGCAGTACACATGGTAACTCCCCCCCCCCCCCTCAGTACAGAGGGTAACACCCCAACCTCCCCCAGTACACAGGGTAACTCCCCAACCTCCCCCAGTACACAGGGTAACTCCCAAACCTCAACCAGCACACAGGGTAACTCCCCCCAGTACACAGGGTAACTCCCCCTTCCAGTACACATGGTAACTCCCCAACCTCCCGCAGTACACATGGTAACTCCCCCCCCCCCCGCCCTCAGTACAGAGGGTAACACCCCAACCTCCCCCAGTACACAGGGTAACTCCCCAACCTTCCCCAGTACACAGGGTAACTCCCCAACCTCCCCCAGTACACAGGGTAACTCCCCCCCCCAGTACACAGGGTGACTCCCCAACCTCCCCCAGTACACAGGGTTACTCCCCAACCTCCCCCAGCACACAGGGTAACTCCCCAACCTCCCCCAGTACACAGGGTAACCCCCCCCCCCTCCCGTACACAGGGCAACACCCCAACCACCCCCAGTACACAGGGTAACACCCCAACCGCCCCCAGTACACAGGGTAACCCCCCCCCCCTCCAGTACACAGGGCAACACCCCAACCACCCCCAGTACACAGGGTAACACCCCAACCGCCCCCAGTACACAGGGTAACTCCCCCCCCCGTCAGTATACAGGGTAACTCCCCAACCTCCCCTAGCACACAGGGTAACCCCCCCCCCCTCCAGTAAACAGGGTAACACCCAACCTCCCCCAGTACACAGGGTAACTCCCCAACCTCCCCCAGTACACAGGGTAACTCCCCAACCTCCCCCAGTACACAGGGTAACATCCAAACTTCCCCCAGTACACAGGGTAACTCCCCAACCTCCTCCAGTACACAGGGTAACTCCCCAACCTCCCCCAGTAAACAGGGTAACACCCAACCTCCCCCAGTACACAGGGTAACTCCCCAACCTCCCCCAGTACACAGGGTAACTCCCCAACCTCAACCAGCACACAGGGTAACCCCCCCCCCCCCCCAGTACACAGGGTGACTCCCCAACCTCCCCCAGCACACAGGGTTACTCCCCAACCTCCCCCAGTACACCGGGTAACTCCCCAACCTCCCCCAGTACACAGGGTAACATCCAACCTCAACCAGCACACAGGGTAACTCCCCAACCTCCCCCAGTACACAGGGTAACTCCCCAACCTCCTCCCGTACACAGGGTAACTCCCCAATCTCCCCCAGTACACAGGGTAACTCCCCAACCTCTCCCAGTACACAGGGTAACACCCAAACCTCAACCAGCACACAGGGTAACTCCCCAACCTCCCCCAGTACACAGGGTAACTCCCCAACCTCCTCCAGTACACAGGGTAACTCCCCAATCTCCCCCAGTACACAGGGTAACTCCCCAACCTCCTCCAGTACACAGGGTAACTCCCCAATCTCCCCCAGTACACAGGGTAACTCCCCAACCTCCCCCAGTACACAGGGTAACTCCCCAACCTCCCCCAGTACACAGGGTAACTCCCCCCCCCCCAGTACACAGGGTGACTCTTCAACCTCCCCCAGTACACAGGGTAACTCCCCCCCCCAGTACACAGGGTGACTCCCCAACCTCCCCCAGTACACAGGGTAACTCCCCAACCTCCCCCAGTACACAGGGTAACCCCCCCCCCTCCAGTACACAGGGTAACACCCCAACCTCCCGTAGTACACAGGGTAACTCCCCAACCGCCCCCAGTACACAGGGTAACTCCCCCCCCCCCTCCAGTACACAGGGTAACTCCCCCCTCCAGTACACAGGGTAACCCCCCCCCCTCCAGTACACAGGGTAACAGCCCAACCTTTCCCCAGTACACAGGGTAACAGCTCAACCTCCCCCAGTACACAGGGTAACTCCCCCCCCCCTCCAGTACACAGGGTAACTCCCCCCCTCCAGTACACAGGGTAACCCCCCCCCCCCAGTACACAGGGTAACTCCCCCCCTCCAGTACACAGGGTAACTCCCCCCCCCCCAGTACACAGGGTAACCCCCCCCCCTCCAGTACACAGGGTAACCCCCCCCCCTCCAGTACACAGGGTAACCCCCCACCCACTCCAGTACACACAGTAACCAGGTAACACGGCACATCGTTAACGCTGGTACATTTTCAGTTTTCTAAAACGGTTCAGAGATTCACATGAGTAATAAAGTAACTGAAGCTGCACGTGCTGTCCATCCACCCCCTGAACACCCCCGGTACCACACACCATGACCAGCTTATCCTCCCCCCAGGGCGCCCTCCCCCCACCGTGCCCTCCCCCACCCCTCACCCGTTATGACCAACCCTCCAGCAGACACTATTGACAGGTTTGTAGACACAGCTTTGTTTAATTAACAAGGTGGGTAAATTTGACATTGTAATTAATCACCGACAATTGAAGCTTTCCTTCCGGCCGTACACTCCACTCCACTGCACCCCACACCAGGCCACGTGACACATCACGTGGTACAGACGCCCATCGCCTGGTTGACAGGAGTCAGGTTTGTCGGCGTAAATGTAATTGTTGACATCATGTTTTGTTTGTCAGCGTGAATAAATGTGTCGCCATCTGCATGGAGATCAGCGGCAGATCTCAGAATGAGGCTGGCAGCCATGAAAACACCCCCGACCTTCACCGAGGCTTTCACCACGTCAGACGTCAGCAACAAACCCGCGGGGCAACGAGAATCTCGCGCCAGTTTCACGTTGTCATAGTTATCGCTCCGTCAATGCAAATGGCTGCGCAGAGAGTGGGGACGAGTGAGGGGGAGGGGGAGGTGGAAGCAGGCCGGGATAACCATGTGACCTCAATTGACATGTTAACCTTTGACCTTGCCGGGCTCACCCTTGGCGGTCGATGGGGCAACAGCAAATTGAGCCAAGTCGGTGCGAGACCTACAGCTGTGAGAAGTGTCATTACCGGGGCTAATGGCGGGCGGCTTCCCGTGATTGCCGGCGGGGGGGGGGGGGGAGGTTGCGGACGGGAGGGGGGAGGAGGTCTGGCAAGGTTAATGATGGTGGGGAGGGGGAGTGGGCGATGGATAGGGAGATGTGGTAAGGTTAATGATGTGATGTGGATGGGGTTGTCTGTAGCTGGATTAACGACCTCCGGATGAGATCCATTTCATGTTACATTGTGAAGAATTCTTTAGTCACAGAAAAATGCTTCACGCCGAATGTATGGATTTTAGTTTCGGGTATCCTTTACTCCGGGGGAACGGAAAGGCTTAACTGACCTGCTGTCAACCGAAAACCATGCGGCACTATTTGCAGTTGTTAGATTTATCGATGTATATCCATCAAATTATATGCGTGAATACGTTTTTGCAATATTTTTCTTTCTGTATTATTCGTTAAATGGATACGCATGTATCTACATTTCGTAGATCTCTCGCTCAGCCTCCACATTAACCCGTTGTGTGAACTATCGCTCAGCCTCCACATTAACCCGTTGTGTGAACTCTCGCTCAGCCTCCACATTAACCCGTTGTGTGAACTCTCGCTCAGCCTCCACATTAACCCGTTGTGTGAACTCTCGCTCAGCCTCCACATTAACCCGTTGTGTGAACTCTCGCTCAGCCTCCACATTAACCCGTTGTGTAAACTCTCGCTCAGCCCCCACATTAGCCCGTTGTGTGAACTCTCGCTCAGCCTCCACATTAGCCCGTTGTGTGAACTCTCGCGTCTTGCCACCCAGACCCTTACAGACAATGCTCCGTGTCACAGTGCGTCGGGAATCAGTACGAGGCAGATATAGTACAACTTTTATTACTTGTGGGAAACACTTTGATGGGATGTGAAACAAGGTCTTAACTGCCGCAAATCACCTTCGTTTCCTGTGTCAATTAGGCTGGCGTGAACATATCAGTGCCACCCCATGCCCACCCCCCCCCCCACCTCCACCTATCAGTGCTTCCTCCCCACCCCCATAATCTCGGGGGACCCCCTCTTCTCTCATTAGGACCACGGCCAGTAAGTAAAGTACAGAGAGAATTTTCCACGACTTCTTCAGTGTCAGATTAACACACGTGTTCCAGGACGTTACCACAATAGTACTGTTCTGTGTGAGTGTCTGAGCCCCACACGACAGCTAGGAGGTGGACCAGCCCAAGCCAGCCCAGTACACCCCGCAGTGGTTGGGAGTGCCCCACACGACAGCTAGGAGGTGGACCAGCCCAAGCCAGCCCAGTACACCCCGCAGTGGTTGGGAGTGCCCCACACGACAGAGGTAGACCAGCCCAAGCCAGCCCAGTACACCCCGCAGTGGTTGGGAGTGCCCCACACGACAGAGGTAGACCAGCCCAAGCCAAGCCCAGTACACCGCGCAGTGGTTGGGAGTGCCCCACACGACAGAGGTGGACCAGCCACTAAGCCCAGTACACCCCGCAGTGGTTGGGAGTGCCCCACACGGCAGAGGTGGGCCAGCCCAAGCCAGCCCAGTACACCGCGCAGTGGTTGGGAGTGTCCCACACGACAGAAGTGGACCAGCCACTGAGCCCAGTACACCGCGCAGTGGTTGGGAGTGTCCCACACGACAGAAGTGGACCAGCCACTGAGCCCAGTACACCCCGCAGTGGTTGGGAGTGCCCCACACGACAGAGGTGGACCAGCCACTGAGCCCAGTACACCCCGCAGTGGTTGGGAGTGCCCCACACGACAGAGGTGGACCAGCCACTGAGCCCAGTACACCCCGCAGTGGTTGGGAGTGCCCCACACGACAGAGGTGGACCAGCCACTGAGCCCAGTACACTGCGCAGTGGTTGGGAGTGCCCCACACGACAGAGGTGGGCCAGCCACTGAGCCCAGTACACTGCGCAGTGGTTGGGAGTGCCCCACACGACAGAGGTGGAGAAGCCACTGAGCCCAGTACACCCCGCAGTGGTTGGGAGTGCCCCACACGACAGAGGTGGACCAGCCACTGAGCCCAGTACACCCCGCAGTGGTTGGGAGTGCCCCACACGGCAGAGGTGGGCCAGCCCAAGCCAGCCCAGTACACCGCGCAGTGGTTGGGAGTGCCCCACACGACAGAGGTGGGCCAGCCACTGAGCCCAGTACACCGCGCAGTGGTTGGGAGTGTCCCACACGACAGAAGTGGACCAGCCACTGAGCCCAGTACACCCCGCAGTGGTTGGGAGTGCCCCACACGACAGAGGTGGACCAGCCACTGAGCCCAGTACACCCCGCAGTGGTTGGGAGTGCCCCACACGACAGAGGTGGACCAGCCACTGAGCCCAGTACACCCCGCAGTGGTTGGGAGTGCCCCACACGACAGAGGTGGACCAGCCACTGAGCCCAGTACACTGCGCAGTGGTTGGGAGTGCCCCACACGACAGAGGTGGGCCAGCCACTGAGCCCAGTACACTGCGCAGTGGTTGGGAGTGCCCCACACGACAGAGGTGGAGAAGCCACTGAGCCCAGTACACCCCGCAGTGGTTGGGAGTGCCCCACACGACAGAGGTGGACCAGCCACTGAGCCCAGTACACCCCGCAGTGGTTGGGAGTGCCCCACACGACAGAGGTGAACCAGCCACTGAGCCCAGTACACCCCGCAGTGGTTGGGAGTGCCCCACACGACAGAGGTGGACCAGCCACTGAGCCCAGTACACCCCGCAGTGGTTGGGAGTGCCCCACACGACAGAGGTGGACCAGCCACTGAGCCCAGTACACCCCGCAGTGGTTGGGAGTGCCCCACACGACAGAGGTGGACCAGCCACTGAGCCCAGTACACCCCGCAGTGGTTGGGAGTGCCCCACACGACAGAGGTGGGCCAGCCACTGAGCCCAGTACACCCCGCAGTGGTTGGGAGTGCCCCACACGACAGAGGTGGACCAGCCACTGAGCCCAGTACACCGCGCAGTGGTTGGGAGTGCCCCACACGTCAGAGGTGGACCAGCCCACTAAGCCAAGTACACCCCGCAGTGGTTGGGAGTGCCCCACACGACAGAGGTGGGCCAGCCACTGAGCCCAGTACACCCCGCAGTGGTTGAGAGTGCCCCACACGACAGAGGTGGGCCAGCCACTGAGCCCAGTACACCCCGCAGTGGTTGGGAGTGCCCCACACGACAGAGGTGGGCCAGCCACTGAGCCCAGTACACCCCGCAGTAGTTGGGAGTGCCCCACACGACAGAGGTGGGTCAGCCACTGAGCCCAGTACACCCCACACTGTTCATCTCTGGTCCTTCTCCCCCATCGCTTACTCTCTCCTCTTAACTCCCTGACTCCACGGTAAACAACAGCAAGACAGGCGTGGACAGGGAGGGAACCCTCGCTTCAAAGGATCGAGGGGGGGGGGGGGGGCTGATATTTTTTGGCCGGTGATGGAAGAAACATTTTGGCCAGCTTCGATATTCTGAGAGAATCATTTTCGATTGAGGGCATTTTTCAGTTTCGCTACACGACAGGCAGATCGACACCGCCCCCCCCCCCCCCTGCTTCCCTCGGTACCAAATGATTCATCCCCCACCAACAGACAGTTACCTTCCCGTGGCGGCCGTGTTCCCCAGAGCAAGCATGCCCCCCACGACAATAAACCCGCCGTAAAACCCGCCCCCTACGAGAGATACACAATCTCTAAACCTATCTGACACGTGGTGTTCTGTGGCCAGGACCTATCCCTGGCCATTTTATGGTCATTCTGCGAATTTTTTACTATTTACTGCACCAGAATATGCAGTCATGAAATGTGTCTGTGGGGATCAAACACATATTAATACCGACACCAAGCCAGTCTGCCGCCTAGCGTCGTCTGATACTGGATACCTGCCTTGATAACAATCCAGGTGCTACCCACAACGTTATCCGTAAACACTGCCTCATTACCCGTAAACATTGCCCCATTATCTGTAAACATTTTCCATTACCCGTAAACAGTGCCCCATTATCTGTAAACGTTGTCCCGATACCCATGAAACATTGTCCCATTATCTGTCAACACTTTCCATTACCTGTAAACATTGCCTCATTATCCGTAAACATTGCCCCATCAACTGTAAACATTGTCTCATTATCTGTAAATATTGTTCAGTTACCCATGAAACACACATTGTCCAATTATCTATAAACATTGTCCCATTTATCTTACCCCATATGCAGTGACCATAACAATACACTGTACCGACTTCAAGGTGTCTAAATGATACTAAATGATACCAAGTAATACTAAGTGACACTAAGTGATACTAAGTGATACCAAGTAATACTAATGGATACTAAGTGATACTAAGTGATACTAAGTGATACTAAGTGATATTAAGTGATACCCCTCGTCCGTCAGAAGATGTTACACTACAATGTTCATGGCGGCAATTTAAAGTGATTCAGCGACAGAGTTAGCCTCCTCTCGGCATTATCTACGATGACTCAATCGGTATAATAAAGAATGATTCACCAATAACTTCCTTTATACAGACTCATACGTAGCGATTAACAGTTCTGACAACAAACCAGCCCAGAGCGAGGCTATGACGTCATCCCACTGGCAGTGCGGTGCGGGGTCTGCGAGAGGGGTTTCCTCGGGCTGGCGTCCTGTATTTGTTGCCTTAGTCTCTGGTTTTCTTAAGACGCACATGTATGTAAACCTTTCCCAAGTGAGGGAACTTTTATGACAGATAAAAATCCCGTGTCCTCATCCAGCATCCTGCACACTGCAAACCCTGTTGTTTACACCACGGACACCCAAGTAGCCATCCACCTCAGACCACCCCCCCTCCCCCTCCCCCAATCCTGCAGGCCTCTTGTGCCCCGCATAATACTCACCATAACCATAACAACCCTCCTTGCCATCACACCCGTCGAGCTTACCCCACCAAACGCGATGGGGTTTTGGTTCCTGTTTTTAACCAAAAATGACCACACACTTTGCAGATTTTCACGACGGTGGCACTCGTTCAGTATGCACTCAGGCAGCCCTCCCCCCCCCCCCCCCCACGCCTCCATATCGTTCCTCCCAGGCACATTACGCGGTACATGCTTTAGGTTATACACCTATAAAACACGTCGCAAACTAATCCAGCAATGTTGTGCCGGTGGCGTTCCATAATTAATATCACATATACTATAATAATAGCGTATTATTATCATGCATGAATGATCTACAAAATGCATTATTGTGGTAATTACCGGGGTGAGTAATACGTGAGCTATGCTGAAACAATGGTCCGCGGTGTTCTGTCGAGGACAACGACGTCTTCACAAGTCTGACAGCTACACGCGCACAGAGGGGCGCGATCACCCGAACAAAGGGCACGGTCTGGCAGAACGCGCTAACCACCAGACCATTGGCGTGGCCCTTACCATCGCGATGAAATGTTGTCACTATGACTCTTGCTATGTATCACGTTACATAAACTAGCGATGGGGTTAAGAGTTTAATCATCTGGTGATCACCTCGCTCGCCCCGCCCCAACACCTTCCCGCCTTCACACTGTAACCCAATGAAGCCCACTCTCTGCCCTGGACTCGGGCTTGGGTAGCGCCACCTAGCGAATGGGAGCTTGAGTGAAGCCATGATATTATGAGTCACACGGTAGCAGAGGTTTCCTCTTTCAAAGCATCAAAGGCCTGCTCCGTATAATATGACGTCACTTCCGGGTATACATCGTGCACATGGCATCCTCAGATCGCGAAACGTAAGGAGGCCAAAAAACGGAAAACGAAAAAATGGATCAGTTGAGCTCAGCCAGATTTGCAAATCACCCAAAAAAGACAAAATTACGTTAAACGTAAAAAGTAAGCGACCGTCATGAAGCGGTGCTTCACGTGCACATGTCTTTCTCAGGTATGCCTCCCCCCCCCCCACACCCCACCTCCTCCCGACCCCCCTCACCCACCATCACACCCACTCCCGTTTTCCCAACAACGTTGGCTTCACACCTGGTCTGGAACACCTACCACCCTGACCCCCCCCCTCCCCCCCACGGCCTTCACACCTGGTTCGCCTTCAGTCTACCGACTGTCAGCGCTGTGATAACTGCGATGACGTCAGAATAGGAAAACTGCCCAGCGCTGCAGGGCGAAAACTATTTCCGGAAAGCAGCTGATAAATACACGTTTTGGATTAAACGATAGACAGTTGAGTTGGTAGGTAGCATGTCTGTCTCAATCTATTTAAAGTCTTAATAAGCTCAATGTCAGCAGTGCCAAGGCACACCTCGCACAGGATAGAGGGCGATATGCTTCACGTGCAAATATGGCTTGCTGCCACAGTGTGGGTGGTAGCCTTGGGTCTGGCCCAGGTTCAAACATCGCATCACCCCCCCCCCCTCTACCCCCCTCTCCTGTAGAACCACCAACACCATCGGGGTTTGTGATGAACGTGACATACCTTTGCTGTCCCTGATGTCGACTGCAGCGCCCCCTTCCAGGAGAGTCTTCATGATGTCGACGTTGCCCACCAGGGCGGCTTGGTGCAGTGCGGCCATGCTGGAAGAAACCACAAACCATAAGCCATCCGAAGAATAAAAATTTGAATTTTTGTTACTTAATTTTTCAATGTACAAATTCAGTGAAACGCCCGCCAAGTTACATTGTGAGTGTCATTATGGCTGATAAGTATGATTATAACAAAATAATATCGAAAAGTTCTTGAACAGTCCTGTCAGGGAACGGATTATCACATGTTCGACACAGAAACACAAATTCATATAGGGGTAAATAACCCATACAAATAACCTCCCACCAATGTAACATCCAGGGATTGTCTACAGCGCGCCAGCTGCCTGTGAGCTCCAGTCTGGCTGTACATCTGACCCCCCCCCCCCCCCCACACACACACACACACACACACCCCAACAGAGACCCTCCCCCACCTACGAGGCCAGCGCCAAGTTACCAAGGTAAGTTCACTAAGTTTGACATTTGGTTTCGTCCAGTTCAGTCACGAAGGCGGCCACCACCGCCCCCCCACCCCCCCCCCCCCCCCCAACCGACATCGTGCCAGCGACATCGTGATAGTTACATCGTGACAGAGACCTAGTGACGGTGACACCGCGACAGTCGTGTCACAGGTGTCACCGTCACCACGTGCTGGTGACACACTGACACTGACACCAGGGTCACGACATCGCGACCCCCTGCAGGGTCAGTCGGTGGGGTGCCCGGTCATTGCGGGGGGCTCTGTGCAGGGTTCAGGCTGACTCCTGGCTAGCCCTGCCCGCCCTGCCCGCCCTGCCCTGCCCGCCCTGCCAGCCCCTTCCCGCCCTGCCCGCCCCTTCCCGCCCTGCCCTGCCAGCCCCTTCCCGCCCTGCCAGCCCTGCCCGCCCCTTCCCGCCCTGCCCGCCCTGCCCGCCCTGCCCTGCCAGCCCCTTCCCGCCCTGCCCGCCCCTTCCCGCCCTGCCCGCCCTGCCCGCCCCTTTCCGCCCTGCCAGCCCCTTCCCGCCCTGCCCGCCCTGCCAGCCCCTTCCCGCCCTGCCAGCCCTGCCCGCCCTGCCCGCCCTGCCCGCCCCTTTCCGCCCTGCCAGCCCCTTCCCGCCCTGCCCGCCCTGCCCGCCCCTTTCCGCCCTGCCAGCCCCTTCCCGCCCTGCCCGCCCTGCCAGCCCCTTCCCGCCCTGCCAGCCCTGCCCGCCCTGCCCGCCCTGCCCGCCCCTTTCCGCCCTGCCAGCCCCTTCCCGCCCTGCCCGCCCTGCCAGCCCCTTCCCGCCCTGCCAGCCCCTTCCCGCCCTGCCCGCCCTGCCCGCCCCTTTCCGCCCTGCCAGCCCCTTCCCGCCCTGCCCGCCCTGCCAGCCCCTTCCCGCCCTGCCAGCCCTGCCCGCCCCTTCCCGCCCTGCCCGCCCTGCCCGCGTTGCCAGCCCTACCCGCCCTGCCAGCCCTGCCCGCCCTGCCCGCTCTGCCCGCCCTGCCCGCCCTGCCTACCGCGGGGTACCTGGGGCCGACACCACACCCACCCCTGGAAGGCCACGGTGGGATGTATCCGTGGTACTACCATAACCCACACACTCTCACTCTCAAAGTCACAGGCAAGGTTTATTTACCCTCTTCCATGTAATTCATTCCCTACAATACATTCTGACTGCAGACTCCACGCGGAATAACACACACTAACCACCGCCACATGCAGCACGCGACGGCCCTAAAACTGCGTCGTGCTCCACGGACGCACCCCCCCCCCCCCCTCCACCAGGGTACTATTGTCACGTGTCTGCACCCTTTTCGTGAGCTTCCGCGAGACGCCGAGAAACGCCGGGAGACGCAGTTTTCTGACATTTTCTCGCCCGTAGTGTTTGGTTAAATTATGGCACCGCCGCTTGGCTTTCTTCGTCTCCATAAAACCGATATAACGGACGAGTGAGAACATGAACAGAACAAGATGGCAGAGAACATGAAACATTGCAAGATTGCCCCTCATCAAGTGTAACCATATGTACTATATCATACGGTACTAAACCACTCACAACGTTGGCGGTAGGACCCTAAACAGCGTTCAGAAAGTGTCTTTCATTCATGACGGGATATGAATAGGAAGAGTTAGAGCCATAAGTAATCTTCATACCAATAGTCGCCACCCACTTAAATTGGTTAGGGTGGCGTGGGCGGGTGGGTTAAGGGGGTGCGTTAATGAGAGAAACAGTACCTCCCCCCACCCGCCCCTGCCCCCCCCCCCCCCCCAGCCTAGTGGAGAACCCCGGAAGTCCGATATTCACAAGTCTCACCAGATGTTGAAGATCTCCTTTCCCCAACTTTATTCTCTATAAAGCTGTCCACCCATTGGCCTCTCAGTCATAAAGCCAGAATAACGCCCGCAAGAACCCACCGCGGATCCCAGGCGTCAGTCGTGGACCTGCACCGTCTAGTCGGCGCAGGTGTGCCCCCCCCCCCCCCCCCCCACCCCACCACCTCACCCACCCACCTTCACCGGTCATTGGCTTGCCGGACTACTTACCCAAAGGAAACACCTGGTCATCGCTAAGTGAAAAATACCAAACAAAACTTGCGCTCTTTTTTTCACTGCTCGTGTTTCCTCCATATGTATACGCGGTGAGGGGTCTGACTTGACACCCAGCAACGAACCACCCCCAGCGTCGCCAGCCGCCCGGCCACACAGCGCGCCTGACCACCGCACGAGGGAGCCACTTGACGGTGGCAGAAGAATTGGTGAGGTGGTCTAAAGGCGGATTGCGGCGCGGGTCGACGAGGTGTGCTTAGGGCCTAGCAGATCATGACGCAGTGAAAGGAGGTCTCTGTGTAAGCAAGGCGTGAGGGAGCGAGCAGCGCCGGGGGGGGGGGGGGGGGGCCGGCAAACATCGGTGTCGCTCTCAGACGTCCGCGCACTCGCAACAGAAAAGTTTACCACCTGCTTTGAAGTTACATTGTCAACGACGCTCGGCAAAGCTGCGGTGGGCCAACGACTGCCCAATGCACAAACTCCTGATGCCGCCGCCTCAACGCCTCGCCAGAGAGGCGGGAGGGGGGGGGGGGGGGAGGGGGAGGGGGTGAGCTGTGCGAGGGAATGAGCCAGTCTACCCGCCGCAGGTATTGCTCGCCCGGAAAGAGGCAGGCGCGGGTTCGCATCCCTCGTGGGCAATACCAGCTGGCGTCTCATACGTCATTCCTAGGTGACATCCTTCTATGACGACACTATAGTCGAATATTTGTGACACCGCTGATGCAACAAGCGAACTATGACGTCAGGATTCCCCCTTTCCATGTGCCTTGGCACCGCCCAGTCCTACCAACACAAACCTTTTTCTTCAGAGAAAAACACCAGCATCCCTACCTTACTTACCTCCCCCCCCCCTACCCCGTCGCTGCTATAACCCTCCCCCCCCCCGGCACCTTCATCCCGATACAGGAGCAGTCCGGACCTCCCCCACACACCGTACACCATACCGTACACGTCCCTCCCCCACACACCGTACACCATACCGTACACGTCCCTCCCCCATACACCGTACACCATACCGTACACGTCCCTCCCCCATACACCGTACACGTCCCTCCCCCATACACCGTACACCATACCGTACACGTCCCTCCCCCACACACCGTACACGTCCCTCCCCCATACACCGTACACCATACCGTACACGTCCCTCCCCCATACACCGTACACGTCCCTCCCCCATACACCGTACACGTCCCTCCCCCATACACCGTACACCATACCGTACACGTCCCTCCCCCATACACCGTACACCATACCGTACACGTCCCTCCCCCATACACCGTACACTACACCGTACACGTCCCTCCCCCACACACCGTACACCACACCGTACACGTCCATCCCCCATACACCGTACACCATACCGTACACGTCCCTCCCCCACACACCGTACACGTCCCTCCCCCATACACCGTACACCATACCGTACACGTCCCTCCCCCATACACCGCACACTACACCGTACACGTCCCTCCCCCACACACCGTACACCACACCGTACACGTCCCTCCCCCATACACCGTACACCATACCGTACACGTCCCTCCCCCATACACCGTACACCATACCGTACACGTCCCTCCCCCATACACCGTACACCATACCGTACACGTCCCTCCCCCATACACCGTACACCATACCGTACACGTCCCTCCCCCATACACCGCACACTACACCGTACACGTCCCTCCCCCACACACCGTACACCACACCGTACACGTCCCTCCCCCATACACCGTACACCATACCGTACACGTCCCTCCCCCATACACCGTACACCATACCGTACACGTCCCTCCCCCATACACCGTACACCATACCGTACACGTCCCTCCCCCATACACCGTACACCATACCGTTTACGTCCCTCCCCCATACACCGTACACCATACCGTACACGTCCCTCCCCCACACACCGTACACCATACCGTACACGTCCCTCCCCCATACACCGTACACCATACCGTACACGTCCCTCCCCCATACACCGTACACCACACCGTACACGTCCCTCCCCCACACACCGTACACCATACCGTACACGTCCCTCCCCCATACACCGTACACCACACCGTACACGTCCCTCCCCCATACACCGTACACCATACCGTACACGTCCCTCCCCCATACACCGTACACCATACCGTACACGTCCCTCCCCCATACACCGTACACCATACCGTACACGTCCCTCCCCCATACACCGTACACCATACCGTACACGTCCCTCCCCCATACACCGTACACCATACCGTACACGTCCCTCCCCCATACACCGTACACCATACCGTACACGTCCCTCCCCCATACACCGTACACCATACCGTACACGTCCCTCCCCCATACACCGCACACTACACCGTACACGTCCCTCCCCCACACACCGTACACCACACCGTACACGTCCCTCCCCCATACACCGTACACCATACCGTACACGTCCCTCCCCCATACACCGTACACCATACCGTACACGTCCCTCCCCCATACACCGTACACCATACCGTACACGTCCCTCCCCCATACACCGTACACCATACCGTTTACGTCCCTCCCCCATACACCGTACACCATACCGTACACGTCCCTCCCCCACACACCGTACACCATACCGTACACGTCCCTCCCCCATACACCGTACACCATACCGTACACGTCCCTCCCCCATACACCGTACACCACACCGTACACGTCCCTCCCCCACACACCGTACACCATACCGTACACGTCCCTCCCCCATACACCGTACACCACACCGTACACGTCCCTCCCCCATACACCGTACACCATACCGTACACGTCCCTCCCCCATACACCGTACACCATACCGTACACGTCCCTCCCCCATACACCGTACACCATACCGTACACGTCCCTCCCCCATACACCGTACACCACACCGTACACGTCCCTCCCCCACACACCGTACACCACACCGTACACGTCCCTCCCCCATACACCGTACACCATACCGTACACGTCCCTCCCCCATACACCGGACACCACACCGTACACGTCCCTCCCCCACACACCGTACACCACACCGTACACGTCCCTCCCCCATACACCGTACACCATACCGTACACGTCCCTCCCCCATACACCGTACACGTCCCTCCCCCATACACCGTACACCACACCGTACACGTCCCTCCCCCATACACCGTACACCACACCGTACACGTCCCTCCCCCATACACCGTACACCACACCGTACACGTCCCTCCCCCATACACCGTACACCACACCGTACACCACACCGTACACCACACCGTACACGTCCCTCCCCCATGCACCCTACACCACACCGTACACGTCCCTCCCCCCTACACCGTACACGTCCCTCCCCCATACACCGTACACCACACCGTACACGTCCCTCCCCCATACACCGTACACCACACCGTACACGTCCCTCCCCCATACACCGTACACCACACCGTACACGTCCCTCCCCCATACACCGTACACCACACCGTACACGTCCCTCCCCCCTACACCGTACACGTCCCTCCCCCATACACCGTACACCACACCGTACACGTCCCTCCCCCATGCACCGTACACCACACCGTACACGTCCCTCCCCCATACACCGTACACCACACCGTACACGTCCCTCCCCCATACACCGTACACCACACCGTACACGTCCCTCCCCCATACACCGTACACCAGACCGTACACGTCCCTCCCCCATACACCGTACACCATACCGTACACGTCCCTCCCCCATACACCGTACACCACACCGTACACGTCCCTCCCCCATACACCGTACACCATACCGTACACGTCCCTCCCCCACACACCGTACACCATACCGTACACGTCCCTCCCCCACACACCGTACACCACACCGTACACGTCCCTCCCCCCCACACCGTACACGTCCCTCCCCCACACACCGTACACCACACCGTACACGTCCCTCCCCCATACACCGTACACCATACCGTTTACGTCCCTCCCCCATACACCGTACACCATACCGTACACGTCCCTCCCCCATACACCGTACACCACACCGTACACGTCCCTCCCCCACACACCGTACACCACACCGTACACGTCCCTCCCCCATACACCGTACACCATACCGTACACGTCCCTCCCCCATACACCGGACACCACAACGTACACGTCCCTCCCCCACACACCGTACACCACACCGTACACGTCCCTCCCCCATACACCGTACACCATACCGTACACGTCCCTCCCCCATACACCGTACACGTCCCTCCCCCATACACCGTACACCACACCGTACACGTCCCTCCCCCATACACCGTACACCACACCGTACACGTCCCTCCCCCATACACCGTACACCACACCGTACACGTCCCTCCCCCATACACCGTACACCACACCGTACACGTCCCTCCCCCATACACCGTACACCACACCGTACACCACACCGTACACCACACCGTACACGTCCCTCCCCCATACACCGTACACCACACCGTACACGTCCCTCCCCCCTACACCGTACACGTCCCTCCCCCATACACCGTACACCACACCGTACACGTCCCTCCCCCATACACCGTACACCACACCGTACACGTCCCTCCCCCATACACCGTACACCACACCGTACACGTCCCTCCCCCATACACCGTACACCACACCGTACACGTCCCTCCCCCCTACACCGTACACGTCCCTCCCCCATACACCGTACACCACACCGTACACGTCCCTCCCCCATGCACCGTACACCACACCGTACACGTCCCTCCCCCATACACCGTACACCACACCGTACACGTCCCTCCCCCATACACCGTACACCACACCGTACACGTCCCTCCCCCATACACCGTACACCAGACCGTACACGTCCCTCCCCCATACACCGTACACCATACCGTACACGTCCCTCCCCCATACACCGTACACCACACCGTACACGTCCCTCCCCCATACACCGTACACCATACCGTACACGTCCCTCCCCCACACACCGTACACCATACCGTCCACGTCCCTCCCCCACATACCGTACACCATACCGTACACGTCCCTCCCCCACACACCGTACACCACACCGTACACGTCCCTCCCCCATACACCGTACACCATACCGTTTACGTCCCTCCCCCATACACCGTACACCATACCGTACACGTCCCTCCCCCATACACCGTACACCACACCGTACACGTCCCTCCCCCATACACCGTACACCATACCGTACACGTCCCTCCCCCACACACCGTACACCATACCGTACACGTCCCTCCCCCACACACCGTACACCATACCGTCCACGTCCCTCCCCCACATACCGTACACCATACCGTACACGTCCCTCCCCCACACACCGTACACCATACCGTACACGTCCCTCCCCCATACACCGTACACCATACCGTACACGTCCCTCCCCCATACACCGCACACTACACCGTACACGTCCCTCCCCCACACACCGTACACCATACCGTACACGTCCCTCCCCCATACACCGTACACCACACCGTACAGTATACAGAGACTTCCAACCCACTCGGCTCTGGCCGCCGCCGCCGCCACGAAGCACCGTCCGACAGCTGTTCAAACGGTTCACCCCCCCCCCCCCCAACCCCCCAAACACAGCTGTCCACCAACATGCTTTGAGGGTGCAACCGCCGGACCGGTGCCTCGGCTGCCGGGTAACGCACCCCCCCCCCCCCGCCCCTACCGCTGCCTCTAACAACCCCCTCTCTATCCTGTCTTTCTTCCCTCCCCGCGCAGCTCACGAACATTATGAAAACAACGCCTTACTCCCGAGTGTTTCACCTCCATTGCAGCTACCACAATAGATGGCGTCAAGCAATAAATCTTCAATAAACAGCCCAGCTTTCTCCATCCTCTTCACTTCACCTTGGGAGTCGCATAGTAGGGGCCTCTGAATACCGTAACAAGAGCATCATAATGGGAATCCCGTACCGAGAGCCTCATAATGGGAATCCAGTAACGAGAGCCTCATAATGGGAAGCCCGTAACGAGAGCCTCATAATGGGAAGCCCGTAACGAGAGCCTCATAATGGGAATCCCGTAACGACAGCCTCATAATGAGAATCCCGTGGTGGTCTTTACGCTGTTCCACTTGATGGCGGTCCACTTTACGGGGGTCCACTTTACGGCGGGCCACTTTACGGCGGTCCACTTTACGGCGGTCCGCTTTACGGCGGTTCTCTTTACGGCGGTCCACTTTACGGCGGTCCACCCTATGGGGGTCCACTTTACGGCGGTCCACTTTACGGCGGTCCGCTTTACGGCGGTTCTCTTTACGGCGGTCCACTTTACGACGGTCCAATTTACGGATCCACTCAACGGCGGTCCACATTACGGCGGTCCACTTTACGGCGGTCCACTTTACGGCGGTCCACTTTACGGCGGGCCACTTTACGGCGGTTCTCTTTACGGCGGTCCACTTTACGGCGGTCCGCTTTACGGCGGTTCTCTTTACGGCGGTCCACTTTACGGCGGTCCAATTTACGGATCCACTTTACGGCGGTCCATTTTACGGCGGTACACTTTACGGTGGTCCACTTTACGGATTCACTTTACGGCGGTCTACATTACGGCGGTCCACTTTACGGCGGTCCACTTTGCGGCGGTCCACTTTGCGGCGGTCCGCTTTACGGCGGTTCTCTTTACGGCGGTCCGCTTTGCGGCGGTCCGCTTTACGGAGGTTCTCTTTACGGCGGTCCGCTTTACGGCGGTCCAATTTACGGATCCACTTTACGGCGGTCCATTTTACGGCGGTCCACTTTACGGCGGGCCACTTTACGGCGGTCCACTTTACGGCGGACCACTTTACGGCAGTTCTCTTCACGGGGGTCCACTTTACGGCGGTCCACTTTACGGCGGTCCGCTTTACGGCGGTTCTCTTTACGGCGGTCCACTTTACGGCGGTCCAATTTACGGATCCACTTTACGGCGGTCCATTTTACGGCGGTCCACTTTACGGTGGTCCACTTTACGGATTCACTTTACGGAGGTCCACTTTACGGATTCACTTTACAGCGGTCCACTTTACGGTGGTCCACTTTACGGCGGTCCACTTTACGGCGGTCCGCTTAACGGCGGTTCTCTTTACGGCGGTCCACTTTACGGCGGTCCACATTACGGATCCACTTTACGAGGGTCCATTTTACGGCGGTCAACTTTACGGATCCACTTTACGGTGGTCCACTTTACGGATCCACTTTACGGCGGTTTACTTTACGGCGGTCCACATTACGGCGGTCCACATTACGGATCCACTTTACGGTGGTCCACTTTACGGATCCACTTTACGGGGGTCCACTTTACGGCGGTCCACTTCAAGGCGGTCCACTTTACGGCGGTCCACTTTAGGGCGGTCCACTTTACGGCGGTCCACTTTACGGATCGACGCATCCAGCAGCGGCCCCACACAAAGCATAACACACCCACTCGGCTCACCGACACCGAGAGGTCTGGAGACACCGAGATCTGAGGCGGCTCACCGGGATCTGAGGCGGCTCTTACATACTCACTGTTTACCTGTCCTCCGTGGGGGTCTGGATGGGGTCGGGGGGGGGGCTTCCAGAGCCTCGGCAGAGGCGGAAGTTTATCGACGACACACGCGAAACAACGTCACTTCAGTCAGTCGCGAAGTACAAATGAGGACATGGGGTGACCAATGGGGTGGAGGGGTGAGTAACTAGGGGATGTGGGCCACTGATGGGAGACAGGGGTGGGCGGCGGGAGGGGGTGGCAGAGCTCAGAAGAAACTGCCCAATAACCTCGTACAGCAGGCGCCAGATGGCGTTGTAAACATAATGACGTCATAAAACTATGGCGTGACGTCACAATGGGGGAGAGGTCCTGCACGCGTCCAGGTCTCCGCCGATGTGACGTTGATGTGCAGACCACATTAGTCTGCCATCAGTTTGAGTCACGTGATATGCCGCTTGTCATTCCACCAAGGCAGGTAGAAGGCGAAGAAACGATTTCGCTTACTTTTGGACACAATCTTTATTCAATCCTTATATCCTTATTCACGAAACACGTCATGGGAATGCCACTGAAGGCCGGGAGTGTGAGCCACGTGCCGGGCAACGCTGGTGCCAACCACACATGGGGGAGTTATGAGCTTCACGAGCTGACAGAGCGACCCCGAAACCCCCGTGGACAGGACCTGCACCCGGTGACCCCTTGCCGTGCCGCCCCCCTCCCCCCCCAGCCCCTCCCCACACACACCGTCCCACTCTCGCGCTACCCTGGCGACATCTCGCGGCCGATCAGGGGACTGCTAGTGACTGCCGTAATGTCCATATCGAGATTTTGTGGCCGGCCGGGTGTCTTTATGGCGCCGTGAGCGGGCCGCTGACCAGTCTGGCCTCGACTCTGACAGCCTCACCGGCCGGCCACCAATAAAATTGATCTCTTTCCATGAATATCATTCGTCATTTGGAGCTTCCTTTATGGGTACCTCAAGGACATTAGGGTGATATCTCGGGAGACCATGGCATTGGCGGGCACTCCCTATCGCCGTGGAGGGTGGGGGTTGGGGGGGGGGGGTGGATGGCAGGATGGAAGGTGGGGGGGGGGGCATAGCATACCATTCCACCACCATCCGTCTACCATGGAGTACACTGGCTGGTGAGCAGAGTTGTGGGCAGGGTAGTTGGAGGGGAGGGGGGGGGGGGTACTGTCCCCCCTCCACCCCATGTAGACGGGGAAAAGCGACGTTTTGGGAGTTCGGAAGTTTCGACGAGGGAGACTAAAACTGCGGTTTACATTTCCCAACGCGCAAAAGTGAGGTTTTACTCCGCAAAAAAAGACATAAACATAGTTGTGGGGCCCAGGTGTTGTGCCGTATGGCCCCCGAGGCCTGTGGTGTGTAGAGGTGGAGGGGTGGGGTTGATGGTCAACACACGGCCACAACCGATAGCCTAAGCCGCTGACTAGTAACTTCACAGCTGGATTACCACACAGTATAATCTACGACAATAGTGTATGAACACGCCAACCAACGATCGTGCTGAAGAAGGATTCTTAATGGCACTCTTGCATTGGAAGAACTCTTCACTTTTTTTTGTGGAAGAATTTTTACTTAAAGGATTCTTAATGAGAATACTTGTGAAGGAAGGACTGTTAAAGGAAGGATCCTCAATAGTTGGTTCATACCTCACATTCTCATGTTCTGCTCCAGTAATAAACTATCACTATTATATCAGTGTTTGGTGCAGGGGGTGAAAAACTCCTCCAGTACTGAAACATTTAAGTGCACCTCGGCAGTTGTTGAAGAAGAAGGCCATCTTCTGTTCATCGACTCGGATTGTCTGGCGAGACGGCGACCGCACCATGGGCAGGAATTACAGGAATCCTATTATTCATTGATCTAATTAAGATTTCTGTCCGGAGTTTGTCCACACCAAAGCGACACTGCCACCACACTGGCCACAGATGTGCCATGGGGAGGAGGGGGGTGGGGGGGGGGGTGAAGGAGTATCTCAGAGCGCCGACTTGAAATACGATGAGGTTTGCGGAGACCAATCAGCTTAGCCACAAATCAGTCTTCCTGTTGAGGCACTGTCAGACGTCCGTCTATTGCCGGTAAAATGTAAGCACTGGGAGGTGGGGGGGGGGGGGGGGTGGAGGGGGGATGGCATAGTCAGTTTAATGCAACGCTTAATAAAACACAAGAGTGAGAAGTACACATCGTGATCCTGGCGCAGTGTGATGCGGGACGCTGGACTCGAACCAGAGACCAATGTCAAGCAACGTAAATACGCCATAACGGAGAGACTAGATATCGAGAACACGTAGATATGGAGACCTGGGGCCGTATTCATAACCCTCGTAAGTTACGCACGAAAAGTACGTTTTTATCTTAGGCCTCACTAGTTCGTTGTGGTGGTGCTCATGATTAAGGAATCGTCTTCTATAATATAATTTTAGCACTTTTATTATTTCAGAAAATCCTCTTTTCGGGTGACTACATATGTATTTTAAACCCGATAGTCGCTCGACAAATCTTCCACTTAGCGCTAAGTCAAGTGGTGTAGCCTAAGTGGTGATTATGAATACGGCCCTGGCCTGTACTGGGGCCGGCTGAGTTAACTAGAGAGCTACGTCCACGGTGACCGCTGGGGGACGCCGTGTCCCTCAGACCGCCGAGACGTAGGCGTGGTATATAGACGTGTGGCAGACCATACACTGGTCACGGGGTCTTCACCTTGACGCCTCTCAGTGCCGGGCTGAGAGGACACCTAATGCCGGCGATGGGTGTTGAGCCTCCTGGCGCCGTGACAGACGGCACGGGAGTCACATATGCTCCCCCCCCCCAAACCCCCCACAGACTGGGTCACGGGACGCCCCCCCCCCGACTGGGTCACGGAAGGCCCCCACAGGACCCAAGCCCCCACAGACTGCGTCAGGAACGGCCCCCACAGACTGGGTCACGAACGGCCCCCCACAGACCCAAGCCCCCACAGACTGCGTCAGGAACGGCCCCCACCGATTGGGTCACGCACGGCCCCCCCAGACTGGGGTCACGGACGGCCCCCACCGACTGGGTCACGACGGCCCCCCCCAGACTGGGTCACGGACGGCCCCCTACCGACTGGGTCACGGACGGCCCCCCCCAGACTGGGTCACGGACGGCCCCTACCGACTGGGTCACGGACGGCCCCCACCGACTGGGTCACGGACGGCCCACATCGACTGGGTCAAGGAGGCCCCAAACCGACTGGGTCACGGACGGCCCCCACCGATTGGGTCACGACGGCCCACATCGACTGGTCAAGGAGGCCCCAAACCGACTGGGTCACGGACGGCCCCCACCGACTGGGTCACGGACGGCCCACATCGACTGGGTCAAGGAGGCCCCAAACCGACTGGGTCACGGACGGCCCCCACCGACTGGGTCACGGACGGCCCACATCGACTGGGTCAAGGAGGCCCAAACCGACTGGGTCACGGACGGCCCCCACCGACTGGGTCACGGACGGCCCACATCGACTGGGTCAAGGAGGCCCCAAACCGACCTGGGTCACGGACGGCCCCCACCGACTGGGTCACGGACGGCCCCACATCGACTGGGTCAAGGAGGCCCCAAACCGACTGGGTCACGGACGGCCCCCACCGATTGGGTCACGCACGGCGCCCACCGATTGGGTCACGCACGGCCCCACCGACTAACGACGGGCCTATGGTGGGGGAGTGTACCGCAGTCCTATTGTAACCGCGCATCAAAGGCGTGATTTGAGACGTGATTTGGGGCGTGATTTCGGGTACTGCGCGAGGATGCAGCGATTGAGCGGAAGGAAAGTAATGGTGAGAGGAAAATGGGGTGGGGTGGGGGGAGGGGGTAAAGGTGGCAATGGTCGCCACGGTGAGCGATAATACGGGTGATATGACCTGATCAGTTTCCCATAAAGAGCAGAAATTGATTTACGCGGCGCGTTCCCTGTCGGGGGAGAAGGAAGCGGCACCAGTCCCGGGCGGTAAATAGCGCACATCGATCCCCGTTAAGTACCAGGGTGAGGTGATAATTAAATCGGCTGGAAACATGACCGAGCAGCGATGAGCACACAGGACTCGGCCGGTGGGGAGGGGAGGGGGGTACAGGGCCGCTGTGGCAGACAGACACCCTCAAAGCCTCACCCCCCGGACACAGTGACCGGTCATGGTGGGGTGGCTTCGGTGGTTGCTATGCACGACACGGTCACCGAGCACCATACGAGGACAAACAGTGGACGCGACCGCCATTTGCCAAATGGTTGCGACGACAAAAACGGTTGCTAGGGCAGAAGCGGTTGCCAGTCCGCGTGGGGGCGCCCCAGGGACACGTGGCCCTGTTTGGTCACCGCCGGTGTGGGTTGACTACCTGACTGTGTGTGCCGTACAGCCAGCCCGTGTCCCGTCCCCTCCAGTGGCGGACTGGCTTAGGTTCGAGTCTAGCGAAAACGCACGGGCTGGCGGTGAAGGGGCCGTGAGGGTGTAGAAGGCCGCGGGGAGGGAGGTATAGGCCCTGGATGATAGGGCGGGGGGTGTAGGCCCTGGGTGGTGGGCCGGGGGAGTGCAGGCCCTGGTTGGTCAGCCAGGGGGGCGTAGGCCCTGAGTGGTGGTCCGGTGGGGTGGGGGGGGGTAGGCCCTGGGTGGTGGGCCTGGGGGAGTAGACCCTGGATGGTGGGCCGGAGCAGGGGTGTAGGGCCCTGGGTGGTGGTCCGGGGGGGGGGGGGGTAGGCCCTGGGTGGTGGGCCGGTCTATCTGCGGTCCATCTCGACTCGCCGTGCCAGACCGGCGCGCTGCCATGTCTGCTGTGTTTTCAGCGTTGTTTCGGGCCCGGCCCTCCGGTGGTCCCAGTTCGCTTAGGATTAATAATCATCAGGGGACTTTGGGGGGTGAGCGGGGCCGGAGTGGAGGGGGGGGGGGGGTACGCGGCTAGGCCCCTGGGTAGTGCCTGAGTGCCGGCGGAAAGGTTGCGGCAGCCAGGGGCCAGCACGGTCAGAGGCAGGGGCAGGACGTCGGGCAGGGTGTGGGCAGGGAATGGGACAGCATGGGGCTGGCGTGGGGCAGGGTGTGGGGCAGGGCGTGGGGCAGGGCATGGGGCAGGGCGTGGGGCAGGGTGGGGGGGCAGGGACTAGGACAGCGTGGGGCAGGGTGTGTGGTGCAAGGAATGGGACAGCGTGGGGCAGGGCGTGGGGCAGGGTGTGGGGCAAGGAATGGGACAGCGTGGGGCAGGGTGTGGGGCAGGGCGAGGGGCAGGGTGTGGGGCAGGGAATAGGACAGCGTGGGGCAGGGCGAGGGCAAGGTTTGAAGCAGGGAATAGGACAGCGTGGGGCAGGGTGTGGGGCAGGGAATGGGACAGCGTGGGGCAGGGTGTGGGGGAGGGTGTGGGGCAGGGTGTGGGGCAGGGTGTTGGGCAGGGTGTGGGGCAGGGTGTGGGGCAGGGCGTGAGGCATGGCGTGAGGCAGGTGTTGAGTAGGGTGTGCGGCAGGGTGTGGGACAAGGCGTGGGGCAGAGCGTGGGGCAGAGCGTGGGACCAGGCGTAATTTGTGCTCTCTGAGCGGTTCTAATCGGCGTGGTGAGTACCACGGGACATCCTTCACACTCCAAGAGGAAAGGGGGGCGAGGGAAAGGGGGATGGGAGGCGGGAGGGGGAGGGGGGGCATTGGGATGTAATCATTCTTCCAGTGTTTAGCTGCACCATGAGTCGCGCACTTCTGAGGAGAAGGGAGGGAGCTCGTGACCTCTAACAGGTCGACCACCAGGGAAGGCCCAGCCCAGTCCGGCCCCAGGCCACAAGTAGCGCCTCCCAGCGGACAAAGTAAACAACTCCAATAACAAATCTGTGTTGTTGAACCTCCCCCCTCCCTCCCCCGTCCACCCTCTCACTACCACCCCACTAACCAAACCTCAACCAGTCACACCCCAGCACCATTCCACCAACACCTGTCCCACCCCTCCTCGGGCGTTAGTGGGGACTTAAGGCTCAGGAGACCACCTCCCCCCCCCCCCCGCCCGCACCCGTCTGCTCCTTGAAAGACACACATACCAATGGCTCCCTCCTCCATCTCAACCAACAACCAGGAAGCACCCTCCCCCCCCTACCCCAAACACACACAGCGTAAAGACCCCACCACCCGCCTCACATCCTCCCTCCCCGTGCCAGCACCCCACCCTCCCTTACCGTACTCCCTCCCCGTGCCACCACCCCCCCTCCCTTCCCATGTTCCCTCCCCGTGCTCCTTCCCCCCTCCCCCCTCCCCTCCCGCTCCCTCCCACTCCCGCTCCCTCCCCTATCCCCCTCCCCCCGCTCCCCCCTTAGCACCACATCCGCTTGCCGCACAGATCAGCCGACGATAACTCCTTCAAGTCCACTTTAGAGAGCTACAGGAGTCGGTCTGTTGGCTGTCTGACCCCGGCAGCTATCCACCAGCCCCCCCACCCCTTCTCTCCCATGCCTCCTGCCTCCTCACTCCCCCTGCCTCCTCCCCCCCCTTCCCGCCTCCTGTCCTCCCGCTCCCTCCTCGCTTCTTCCGTAACCACCAATACAACCCAGTATTTCGGCCATTTAACCCCTTCCCAGCCCCCCTATCTTCCCCCCTCCCACTTCAGAAGCCCAGGGATCAGTTCCCCGCCTTGCCACCTAGCCCTCTGCCAACCACCCACTACCCCACTCCGAGATACCCCGTCCATCCTGAAGTCTCTTCCCCGGCCACACAATGGATGAAAACACTGGTGTATTCAGATATCAACGTCACGAGATAATGTTCGTTACCTTGGCAACACACATGCATGAAATATGCAACGCGTGTAAAACAATGTCTGAGTAACCACCTTTACCGGCGTACCACCTTCCCCGGCGTAACACCTCCACCGGCGTAACACCTCCCCCGGCGTACCACCTCCCCGGCGTAACACCTCCACCGGCGTACCACCTCTACCGGCGTACCACCTCTAGCGGCGTACCACCTCTACCGGCGTACCACCTCCACCGGCGTAACCACCTCCACCGGTGTAACACCTCCGCCGGCGTACCACCTCTAGCGGCGTACCACCTCTACCGGCGTACCACCTCCACCGGCGTACCACCTCCACCGGCGTTTCACCTCCACCGGAGTACAACCTCCACGGCGTACCACCTCTAGCGGCGTAACACCTCCACCGGCCTCCCCGGCGTAACACCCCCACCGGCGTACCACCTCTACCGGCGTAATACCTCCACGGGCCTCCCCGGCGTAACACCTCCACCGGCGTAACACCTCCACCGGCGTAACACCCCCACAGGCGTAATACCTCCACCGGCGTAACACCCCCACAGGCGTAACACCTCCACCGGCGTAACACCCCCACCGGCGTAACACCTTCACCGGCGTAACACCTCCACCGGCGTAACACCCCCACAGGCGTAACACCTCCACCGGCGTAACACCCCCACCGGCGTAACACCTTCACCGGCGTAACACCCCCACCGGCGTAACACCTTCAAGGCCACCGGCAGTCTTAAGTAAGTTAAGTAAGATACCACAACGCTAAAGCCACGTTCACAGGCGGTGTAAAGGCCGGGTTTAAAGGTAGCAAAATCACGGGACCTGGCTCAGCCTGCATCATTCCTAACATATCCTGCCACTATATGGTGCCATATGCTGTCACTAGATGGTGCCATAAGCTGTCACTATATGGTGCCATATGCTGTCATATGCTGCCACCATATGGTGCCATAATCTGCCACTGAGGTGCCATATGCTGTCACTATATGCTGCCATATGCTGCCATTATATGCTGCCATATGTTGTCACTATATGGTGCCATATCCTGTCACTATATGGTGCCATATCCTGTCACTATATGGTGCCATAAGCTGCCACTACTGCTACTTTTTTTCCGCTTCCGCCACAAAACATGGCAACAAAACTGATCGGTTCGCGGATGAAATGCGCCAACCGGAAGTACTCAATATGACAGGCAGCCAATGGGTGATGGACGGGGGTGAGGACTAACTTCAAAGACTCCGCAGACTTCAGGGGATCCTCTCTCAACTCCTCTGGCGTGCCTCGAGTGGGTCAACCCCGCTTTATTACGGAGAGGAGGGGGGGGGGTACCGTGGCGGGGGGTGGGGGGGGAACCTTACGGTGGCGGGGGGGGGGGGGTAGTGGACGTAACCGAGGCGGTGGGGGGTGAGGGGGTGAACTGTGGGGTGTGGGGTGGGGGCGGACGTTACCGTAGAGGTGAGGTGAGGGGCGATATTGGCCGCCGGGTGGCGCCACCGACCATCGAGCACTTGTCCGGCTGGAGGAGACCACAAGAGGCGGCGCGGTGGCCGCCCGGGCCACCGGGAACCAGCCAGGGCCACAAAGAACCAGCCAGGGACACAAGGAACCAGCCAGGGACACAAGGAACCAGCCAGGGACACAGGGAACAAGTCAGGGCCACAGGGAAACAGCCAGGGTCACAAGGAACCAACCAGGGACACAGGGAACCAGCCATGGCCATAGGAAACCAGCCAGGACCACAGGGAACCAGCCAGGGCCACAGGGAACCAGACAGGGCCACAGGGAACCAGGGAAGGGGAAGTATCCCCGGTCTGTGGCTCCTTTGTGAAGTCTTGTAGGGACCGCGTCACACCGGGGGGGGGGGGGGCGGTGTGGGTGGTGATGGCAGGGGTTATGGCGGTTGTGGTGGCAGACTGGGGTAACGAAAGGGTGTTTCGCCAGGATTGGGGAGGGTCGGGAGAATAAACTGACAGTGTGTGGACCGACACAACCCTTGAATCGAGATAACCTGGCGGCTAAACCCCGTTCTCAGATATCATTCATGCTAGGACAACAACGCTGGCTCCTTGAAAACGAAACACCATTCCCAATGTAGGCCCACTGAGGCCATTTGAGGGTTTTGCACTGAGCTGGGACAATAATGACCACGGCGCCCAGCCGTGCAGCCTGTTGTGTAACGCCAACTGACCACGTGATCAAGCACCTTATCACACAACCTGTTGACTTAAGCGTCATTACTCAACCATATTTTCATCTCAGACGTCTTTTCTCTCATGTTATTGATAGATTTGAAGCAGAAACCGTCTCTGTGGACACAACCAACAGAGAGGGCTTGTTCACGTTAGTTTATTCTCCGCGTGTTGTAGCAGCTCTCGACAACACAAATTCCCAGTTTTTGTCGGGTAAAACAGCACATAGCTCATCACCTCCGGTAGACAGCGAAAAACAAGGGAAACAAGCCAGTGCCCCAATCGAAAAGTCGCTGTTATCAGTGGAGCTTTTTATTTCGATGAAACCTCTCTCGACTCTTTAAACAACGGGAGGTTGGGGGCGATTGGGTGAGGGCCTGAGAGGGGAGGGGGAGGTGGGTGTACAAACCGATCACATAATCGGCCAGATAGTTATCGCCATCATCCGGGCAATTTGATGCACGATGAGATTTACACGAGTGGCTCTTCACCGAGGCACACATTAGCGTTGTGGGCCTGCCCTGCGGGTCAAGGGCCCAGACCATAACGGGGGGCCCACAGCGACCAGCGGAGATCGTCTACAGCCGGGTCCTTGGCGTCATAACGCCGTGGGTGTGTCGGTTATCTGGGGCCGAGCGGCCGGAGAGTATGGCTGCCAGTCAGGCGAGGCTGGCCCACAGCAATCGCTCCACAGGGTATACCAGTCATTCCCAGAACGAGGCTAATCGGCGGTCCTCCCCGCGTAACCACGGCAGCAGGTCTCACGTGACCCGCTTGTCTGACCCGAGCAGCCGGCGATGCGGGACCCGCAACGTCCGTGTCGCCATCTTCCGGCAAAGTGAGGAACCTGGGCCGGTGTCCCTACACAAAAAGCCACAACGACTTGGCTCCAGGAGATATACACCGAGACATATAACCGCCCACCCGCCACCCACTAACCCGTCAACGTGGCTCAGCCAATAGCTCCATAACTAACCCTCCCCCCAGAAGCGCGGGGGGGGGGGGGGTGCACACTGATGAAATCTTGCGACCGGGGGGGGGGGGGGGGGGGGTTTGAACAAAATTGCGACCAAGGGGTTCATTGTTTTTTTTTAAGACGGGGGGGGGGGCCATGGCGCCCATGCCCCACCCCCGCTCCTTTTATGACGACGGGGGGGGCGGGGCACAGAATTTGAAAGGGGGGGGGGGCAAGTGCCCCTGGACACGCATATGCCCCCACCCCCGCTCGCCTTTACCAATGTTCCGTGAAGTAACTAACATACGACCAGGCCGAGTATACCTGTGATCCTGGTATTACGTTGTGAGTACCCGAGGCCCCTGCTGTGGGCTGGGCTGGCTCGCTACATTGCACACGGGACGCCCAAGCAGTGAACCAGTGGTTGCGCCCCACCCACCCACCCACCCACCCCCAGTTACCCAGAGGCTTCAAAGGGAAGAGTCCCATCCGGTTAATTGGCATGGCGACTACTGGTGGGGACCCCCTCCCTGGCCAGGAATCAGATCGCTGACGCTCGCTCGAAGTTACCAAAGAGGCAAAAAACCAACATTCATTAATTTGATTCTTTTTCAAGCCGTATGTAGCGCGTTGGGTTCTGAGCAGGAGTGGCCGATAGCATGTGGTAAACAGCACAGGTCGGTATGCATCAAGGTTATGGAGTTCGTATGTGGGAGGGGGAATGGATACTGTTGGGAAGGCTGTGGTCGATCCCCCCCCCCGCTCCCCATCCTACCCCCACCCCCCCCCATGTACTAGGCTTCCACCCCGTGCCACAAGCAATCGATTCACAGCAAGACGTCCACGCGAAGAAAAAAGAAAACCGGCAGAAGAAAAATACCGTCACTGCCGGAACGGGATTGTGGGGGGCGGGGGGGGGGGTGGAGATTCGGTTCCACCTGTGGCAGGGTGCATCTTCCCTGACCCACTGCCATCCCCCCCCCTAACACCCAACGCCCACCCGTATCCACGTGACAACGCCTTCACCCAACACCGTACGCCACGCAAGGTGTGCGACCCCCCTCCCCCTTACCTCCATGACCCGACCGGTGCGGATTTCACCGATCAAAGTTTCTCAGGTGCTGATATTACCTGTGCCCCCTCCCCGCCCGGGCGACCTTTCGCCCAGGTAGGGCGAGGTGTCGGATGTCCCGTGGCTGTCAGATGGCCCGTCAGACCAACAGGAGGATTCCTCCAGTAGGAGGTTACCGGGGTGCGGAGGGGGGGGGGGGGCAAGTAATCCCCCTGGCGCGTGCAGAATCGAACCAGATACCACACCGTTACTATTAACAAGTAACACGTAGCGCTTTGCTTGTCAATGCCAGAGAATCGCCTGGCAAAGCGTAAGGATGGCGCCCGGTTAGCTTTGGCCACGGGTGGGGGTGGGGTAGTGTTGGGGTGGGGTGAGGGGGGTCCCAACTAAATCGATTCCCTCCCTAAATATCGGCATCTTGACCTAATGCCCCGAGCGCGTCTCCCGTTACGCCTGAGGTCTGCTCCCAGCTGGATATCACCGACCTCCCATAGTAAACCAAACCTGGCGTGACGTCATCGTAAGACGTCAGAGGTCAAAGGTCAAAGCCATTCATTATTATCCGGCAGCACCAATAGTTCCTAGAACCATAGCAACATTGGTGTTCTAAGTACACGAGCGACCGATAAACACATGTCTTTATCAGCCCTGTGTACATGTATTCCTGCGACACTCCGGGCCTACCCGAGAGACGGGGGTAAGGGGGGAGGGGGAGGGTAATGATCGCCCAGTCCTTCCCTGGAGGGGGAGAGGGCAATGCTCGTCTCAGTCACTGTCTCAAGGGTTAAGTGCCCCAGAATTCTTGCGGCCCTTCTTCTACCCATCTTAGCAAACAACGTGTTCACAAGACAGACACCACCAGCCAAGCCGGATGTTGGGGAGTTTCGAGGTCCGGAATGTGGGGGTGGGGGGGGGCACCGCTCCCCCTCTCCCTCCCCCTCCTCTCCCCCTTCTGCCTCCATCGGTGGGGGGCTCCTGCCTACCTGCCTGTAAATAGAGAGAGATACCCTGGGGGTGAGGGGTGGGGTCTGACAGACCCTGGGGGTGATAGGTGGGGTAGGACAGTCTCGGGGTTGGCACTACCCTGGGGGTGAGGGGTGGGGAGGGGCAGTCTCGGGGTTGGTACTACTCTGGGG